>JAAAKB020262132.1:0-10032 GCA_010014835.2 Apostichopus leukothele
AAGTAGCATATCAATGAATAATGGACCGGTCTAGGTGGAAAATGCCCGGGCCGATTTTAAGACCCAGTCCGCCCCTGCTTTAAGGTAACCGCAGCGTCAACAATATATGTCAGTTTGGTAAACTATATATATAGACATATATACTCGATAATAACACTTTTGGACATCCAAGTGGGGAAGGATAAAACTAAAATTACTTTGACTAGTTATATCAATAATTCATCAGTTTTCACTATACTTATAGGCAAGAATTATCATGTTTCAAATAAGGCTTAGATTCAAAGTACAGTCCTTTTTGCTTTATGAAGGAAATGAAAAATAAAAAACTTGTTCTTTTTTATGACGCGCAGTCTTGACCTCTTCATATGTACCTCATAGGTTATGTTGTTATCAACCGTACTAAGAAACTGTTTCAAATTCTGACCTTTTAAATATGGCCTCCGACAAAATTAAACCGAGAAATTTGAAACTGGCCTCTTGAATTTTCAACGCGTTCGATCTTTATCAAAAAAATTGTTTGACTGAAGTTTCACAAATATTTGATTAAGAAACATCAGTTACTGTATTATGTGTATCAAGTGTAATTTCCTGGCGATGAACATCTCTTAAGATGCCCTTTAGTATGCCCATTGGTGTGTATATATAATCATTAATTATTCCTAAACTTTTCTGTCTGATTATCCTAGAGCAACTTGACTTAGTATCTTGGATATGTTTTTTCAAGTTGGATATGAAATTTATTATCTTGGATATTTTTTTCAAGTTGAAATAGCCCGATCACTGCTGACCTTCTTCGCATGTGCTACAATTAAATTTATTTATAATATCTCCAAGCGTCTAGAGAGGTCTAAAGGAAGTAGAGCTTGTAATTACTTTAGAGCAAAGTGAAAACTTTAGTTTTTTGTACCTTCTCTTCCAAACTTCTTTGAATACTACTCCGATTTATTCCATATCTTCCCATCATCTGACCTGCCTCTTTTCTATGTATTTCAAATGTTAACATCAACGGGTATCACGATATACTTACCTGCATAAGTATAAAGTAGAGTTGGAAACTTATAAATCTCAATATTCTCCAAAGTTACGAAGATTCTAACCTATCGTTATGTAACTTGCTGTTTACCTTCTAATACTTAGTGTGATTAACCACATCATAATTTTTTTCTTACGACAGTAATTGATCCAGGCACGTGTAAACTACAGCAAACACTTTATCTTCATTCAGTTTTCCTACTTGCTTCTTTTATTTTACATGAAGAAACCTTCATCAGTGAATAAGGTTTGAAAGTTGTTGACCATGATGTTGTCTCTTCTACTTCGAATAGCTCGGCTATGGGAAACGAGAGAGAGAGAGGTGGAGAGAGAGATAAAACTGTTTGAAATGATGGATATGTGATAGCATTACGTAAATTGCTGTGATGGATTTTTATTGCCAAATTCCGCTCAACAGCTTTTATTATTAGATTGTGAGTACGGTCTTCAACTACTTTTTAATCAAATGACTAAACAGCTAAGAAATATGGAAAGAGAAGTCAGTGACACCCACAGTGAACTTTAATTTCCAATGATATTGCATCTATTCATTATCCCTACAGATTCATTCAGGTGCATCAACAAGTTTTCTTATAGAACGAATCCGGAGAGCGTCAAAATATATTTGACAGATGTTTTCCAGAAACTTTCCGCCAAGATGAGCCAAAATGTTGTTGTAATTAATGCACGGACGACTCAAAGAAGATGATGTTAGCAATCACTCATCTTTTCTGGGGGTAATTCTTCCCATTCACTTTCATTTATGTTGTTCCTCTTTCCATGGTTCATAACTTGCCCTTTTCATTCACCATGTTACGGAGGATTGCCAATGTACTGTTAGAGACAGCTCAGGTAAACGAATTACAACACTCCGGAGAAGAGTGTTAGGTGATATCACTATAGGATGACTAGAAATAGATTTAAGTGCATAAAAAATCAATTGGCTAATTGGAAGCGCATTTTATACTTTGCAAAAAGTGACACCGATCGAAATGGACAGGCTATTCAAGTGTATGGCGGCGCTTGGAAAAGTAACGCCCTCACATATATTAGTTTTGATTTATTTTTTGTTCAGTCTCTGGTGTAAATTTGTTGTTGGGTGGGGGGGGGATTTGAAAGAAAGCATTTAAGAATTACCTATGATATTTTTATAACAAAAATACCTGTTTGATTGTACGTCAGTTACATCGTGTGCTGAAAATTGGTCATTAAACATATCGCAAAGTAAGTTTTCAGGTTTCAAATCTAGTGAACAGCTTTCATCATACGAAATGTTTTCAGTCATCTTGAGAGCTTTATTTTCCTTTGCGTCAAGTTCCTTGTTATCCTGGTTATTTCCCAACAACTGCAAGGTTCTGCTCCTTGTTCGAACTCGAGAAGCTGTCAATTTTGTTGGGTGTTTATAAGAAAAAAAGTAGCATAGTAATTAGATGTTAGGTTCCAAACTTTAGAAGACAAGAACCGTATTTTTTTTAGCTTATTTCATAGGACGTAATATCTCGGTACATATGTTATTGATATTCATGAGTTTAACTATATATTATCCTGCTGAGGATGGATAAAACCAGAACAATTTGGCATCACTTACCAACGATGCGGGTGGATTCTGAGTTATTGCGGGAATCCTTCAAAACTTCATAATACTCAGAGGAAGACTGCACCATTTCGTCATTTCTGCCAGTATCTTCGTGTTCATCTTCACAAGATGAACTTAGAAGTGACGACTGTTGACTGCAAAACTGGCTAAAGCTTTCGCAGATTGTTTCCCCTTTCATTCCAATTCCTGAAAAAGCGTCGCGACTTTCTAGAGAATTTTTACTTGTCCAGATACATTTGTTAATATCATCAGAAGTAATATTGGTCTTAGAAAACCCATCTTTATCGACTGGGAGCGCTGAATAAATATGGTTTGACCGTGAATTGTCCATCAATGTTTCTCTTTTCCGTGAGTTAGGATCATTATCAGATCTCCGGATTAGTGCGGGATCGTCATCATCACTTTCCGTAGAGTTTTGACACCATGAATCAAAGCTGTAGATATCTTGTTTCTCACCCGCTTCACCACTACCCTTGCGAGGGTTTTGTGCAAATCCATTATTCCCTAATTCCGAGGAGCCTGGAGGTCCTTTTGATTAAAAGAAAACACGCATCAAGTACGAGTGTTATAACAAGGTAATAGGAGATAAACAATGTAAAACTACACAAAAGGTTTCATCTTAGGTTGAAAACATACAGACAGTCGAAGTAACTTGGGGGTCACCCCGCTCCAGACTATCCTCTCAATAGCTTATTCATACCTTCCTTAAAAAGACAGACACTGCTGCGAATTAAGTTAGAGTTCCATGCAGGGATGCTACAATTTATGGTAGATTTAGTAATTAAAGAACTCACAATTTGCTTACTTCAAATACTCATCACACAAATGAAGAAAGTGACTTAAAACAGCTTTTTGGTTAAATTTAAATAGTGGATGCTAATAGATCCAAAACAAGTGTTTCATAAACTCTTCAACTTCCTTATTCAAATACTGATCACGTGAAATTTCAAAGTGCTTAGAGTTTCAAATGTATACGCCTACAAGGTGATTTCTCAATAAGAAAATGAATGCAGCTGTGTCTAGGCGACAAGTGGTTCGTCGAATAGAATTCATTCATTAATTAATATTCAGTTGATGGTGGAAGAATGTGTCATAGTTTGATTAGTTGCCGTGTTATTTTGAGTAGTTGGTTAGTTTATCAATATTGTAAGGCAAGCTAAACAAATGAGCAATCTAGGGCCTCATGGCTTCCTTGCAATAAATTGTATGTCTTCATATATACCTTGCTGTCGCGTTCCTGCTTCATCGGTCTTTCCGGTCGAGATGTATTTCTTTATACGTGAGGAACGTCGTTTTGGGTAGAATCGTCCAACAGTATTCCACTTAGGCTCCTTGTTTCTGTCTGTGTGTCTGCGGATTGATTTCTTCCTTTCTACACGCATTGATTTCTCTGTTAATTTACGTGTCAGTGTTGCTGAATTGGTCTTTGTACGTAATTCTCTCTGAGCCATTTTAGTTGACGCGGTGTGTTGAGTCTTGCCTTTTGCACCTCGCCGAACAAACTTACTTTCTGACTTGAAGTTTCCTTGTCTTTTCGTGCTGTTTACGTTACTTTCTGCGTTATCACTGAACTCGTATTCTTGTAAAACAACCTCCGGTATAACACGCTTACGGAGTTTTACACCAGTGAAACTTCTGTCCGTCTTTTTCATGACTTTCTCTTTGATGTCTAAACAGGTTGTTGTCCTCCCCGTTTCGATATCTTTGATGCCTTTAGCACGTTTTGAAATTACTCCAGCGATTCGCTTTGACCTTCTTATTGCAGAATTCGCGAGCCCATTAATATCAGAATGCGAAACATGTGAAGCACTATGTCTCTTCGGATATTGTTCACGGAGTTGTCCTGCTATTTCGTCCGGTAACTTTTTTTCAAGTTTATCCAACTTCCTGCTATCAGCAATGTCTGGTTGACGTTCCTCATTAAAACTACACACGTTTGGGTCTATTTCGTCATCAGTTGCAACTTTACTGCTATCTGATTGTTTAACTTTTCCATTAGCATTCCAGAACATGCGGTTTTGGTCATGTATTTGCTCTGCTTTTGTGGGTACGTTTAGCAAATTGGAGGTAACGCAAAATAATTTTCTTTCGGAATTAGTCAAGCTTTTCAAATCTAACCTAGACGGTGACCTGTGAAAGATTAAAAACGATACTCGTGCAAGAAATAATTGCATGGTTGATCCTGTACATGGGAGGTCGAAGAATGTTATCTTCACCGGAAGTGGAAGAAGATATATAGAAGGAATGAAAAAAAAAACACTTTCCAGAATTATTTTGTAGCACAATAAGAAAGTCACTTTTGTTTGCAAGCTTGGAATGAATTTGTTTATTCAATTACAAGGTGAATTTATGACTACAAAAAATAAGCTTTTACAGCGGTGGACCTAGAAGTAACGAGAGCAACAAATACAAGCACCATGTAACTTACGTGGATTTTCTATTGGTTGACATCAGCTTCATCTCTGTCGATAATGAACGCCATCTTTTCTTCACTTTAGCGTTTATCTGAGCAGACGTTAGAAATGGCATTTTAACGGACATTACCTTCGTTTCGCTGTCGCAGAATCGATGATAAAGTCGTTTCAAGGAAGATGGAGAAGTTTTTGTGGTTGCTTTTAATCTCTTAGAATCCATGTTGCTATAACCAGGAAGGAGAAGAAAAGGTTTAATGGAGAAGAAAAGGTTTAATACATTCATCAAGGTTGATTTTGTGTTGTAAAGTAACTAGCTGGTTATTGTGTTGATATTATATGGTGTAAACCATGTGTTGTGCATTAACAATAAGATTTGTCATTGACCTGTACGAAAACGATATCACAAACATATTCCTACTCATCCAGCTTTTTCTTCCTCTTCTTCTTCTTTTTCTTTTAGATACGAGTATTATTCTTATCTGATCTTTTTCCTTTCAGAAAGAAAACGTAACTTTACGGCAAATATCGTTATCGTATATCGTTATGACTTATTTATTAACGTACCTAATATGGGAATAAAAATATTAACCCCCTATCCATACATCTTTTCTTTCTCTTTTTCTCTTTTTTTTTTTTAAATGAAGCAGCATCCATCCCGGATGAATGTGTTTTAAATTAACTATAACACAGTACATTTCCGTTATGAATTATTTCGCAAGAGCTTTAAACTTGCCAAAGGGAATTACAAAATATGTTATTGACGGAATTAACAATAGTTGTGGTCACGAAAGTACGTGTCTCTTTAAACGTTGTTAAGATAGCTAAAACTTTTAGCTTTTTAGCTTTTCGGTAATTACAAAAACTCTAACCAGTTCTTAAATTTAGTCATCAATTGGTTTCTTATAATTTCATACCGCGCACTCTACCTACGTCGACCATGTAAGTAACGTTTCTGTGAAACTACTTCTGAAGTGTGTAACAGTATATTGAGGACTGATACTACAACGAGCACTTAGATGATCATAGTTTTACAGTGATGTGTTGTGTAGATATTAAAGCTTCAAATTTAACAAGTTTAGAACGTTAACTGTCAACTTTGATCAGTTCCGGATAAACAAATTCTGGAGCCTAAGCACCAAATGCTTCTCCCAAACCTTATTTATTTATGCACATCCGGAAAATAAAGGCTGGGATGTCTTTTCCGGAAGTCTTGTCGTTGGACCTTTGACACGAGAGGCCCTAAGAACTTGGAGCCCACAGGCACTTTTCTCATCCGCCTATGTTATAATCTGACACCGATGATGCCAGATGTTTAGTTAAGGTTTCATTTATTAATATGTTGTTAATTTATTTTCTTTCAGATTTATAAATAAATTTGAAATCCACTGTAAATGATTTAAATGTGTGTTGCAGTAAATATAATTCCACATATCATAACTGATTCACATGACTGTAGCATTAAAGTTGGTGTTATGCAAGGTTATGCAAGGTTACAGTCACCGAACCACCAGTAGTTTGTAGCATTAATAAAGAACAGAGATGTGCTAAATAATATAAGCAAATACCCTTCGCTACTACTACTGTAAATCATTGAATAAAGCAATACTAAACATAACTCCCGCGATATTTTAGCAGTTAATGCCTTGAAGCATAAGCAGAAAGGTCATTTGCTGCACCACAAATACGTTCAAATCCAACCCTTGGAAAATCAGTATTCTTTCTAAAAGTAAGACTCATATTAAAATGATGTTTACCTTGCCATTGCTGTACATGGAAACGTCTTATTTAGTACTTTTCAGGCAGCTATTGAATACAGAGTTAAATGTGTGCTTTCTGTGGTATTCAGCTCTCTCCTGCAATTAGGCCTACACAGATTATTTTACTTCGAGACGCCGGATTTTGTCATTTTTAAATGCAGTTACCTATCCAGCAACGCTAAATACATTTTTTAAGTTTAATATCGAACTCAGAGTCGTGTCGTGGTGGTTTGTTTCGTTACTAATCTCTAAAGATTAGAGTTGATAGAGTTTATTTGTACGTGTTGGTACAATGCTAAATACTTTGTAATGCCATAAATGGAAACACCTCAATCTGTCTGTCGATCACTCAGTTAAGATCGCTGTCTGATATTTTCCAAGGTTCCATAATCATTTCTTACACTTTATCACGGCTGATTATTGCGCAATGCAACGACATAAAATGCAAATAGTATATTTTGTTTCGGCAACAAAACAAATTTTTATTAAAGGATTTGGACCAATGTGTTTCTTTCTTTTATTTAACTGGAAGCTTATATTATGTATTCTTTAACATTAAGACGTTAACTCTTTAAGGCGGATTGAAGAACTAGAGCTACCATGTTGGATATTCTCTTTGGTCTATAAAAATCAGGTTCCAAACACGAAGTTAACCGTCTGAAAAAGTATTCTACATATACGCTTAATAGGGCTTGTAACCACTTTCATTCATAGTCAATATTCAAAGTCGATATTTCGACAAAATATTGTCATATATATGAACAAAACAACATCACTTATTCTGAACTGCACGAAAATATGAAAGTGTATTTGTTGGTAGTTGTCTTGTGTTGTTTTTGGTATTGTGTTTATTTTCATTTCGTAAAATCAGTACGGCTTCTGTAAAGCTTTCACTGGCAATTTGTAATTAAGCCTACGCTACATAGCCTAGCCTCAGTAGTATTTAACTTACTTAATTATGCCTAGATTTAGCGAAACGGAACTTAACGTGTGTAAAAATACCAGAAAATGGAAAGTACCAAGGAACGTTTTAGGATTTTTCCTTGCCAAAAGTCACTCATTTATTCCCTGGAACAGAATATTTTATGTTTAGTTTTTGGCTTAACATAGCCGCAAAATGTTTTCCGTTATTCGGGTGGTTTAGATCGTAACGTCGGTTAGGCCTTTAATTATAAGGCTACAGGATAACAGGACTAGGCTTATATGCCTAGTGATTAATTGGTTTGCTGTTTCATGTAACAAATCTTGGATATGGACTGAGCCTAGGCTATGGCAAAAAAAAAACATGTTTAGACAATATGTTGAATTTCATGTGAACCGCGAAAACATGCTTATTCGAAATGAGTATTAGGCTACAATTTTGGCAACGAGTTCCTTGTATTTCGCTATATCGATCTAACTACTCTTCTACTAGAAAGTAGAAGCTACAGAGTACTGTAGCCTAGACTAGGTCATAGCCTAAACCTAGTAGTAGGTCTCAAACTCAAGTTACGGAATAGCTCTTCAAAGTCAAGGTAGGCCGAGGCTATATCTGCCTGGCCTAGTGCTTATCAGTTATTATATTATATATTGGCAATAATGTGGGGTGCCGTCAAAACCAGATAACTAAATGATCTTGGTCCTAGCCTCTGTGATGTAGGCAGTATTACTATTAGCTAACGGCAGTAACGCTATGCCGTTGCCCAGAACGAATCAGTCACGCTATGGTTGTGCTTACGATACAGTAACATTAGACCCGAGTAACTTAGGCCTACGTTAAACTAAAGCCTAACGTTACCGTTAGAGCAAATACAGCACATGTGCTGTCACAAAGAATGGATAAAGGTCGTCTTAACAACCCAACTTGCCTCTCCGTGAAAGCAGAAAAACTGTTCTGGCATGTAAGCCTCTGCATCAGGCTTTTGAAGGTTATCTGAGACCTCGTATTGAAGACGATTTGACCCGCAAACGATGTCAAACTGTACCGAAAGCACAGTACGATGGGTAAACGAATTACAGGCTAAAGCGGTCGCTAGGCGCAGTGAAGAGACAAGTTGACGCTAGTATATTACTCGCGTTATCCAACTGGAATATAGTTAGCAATTAAACTGTGGTGACCAGTTTCTATGAAAATAAATGCAAGATTTGTTTCATGTAGGCTTAGAACGCTATGAACGTGTATGCTTCGTTGTAAAGCAATAATGCTAGAAAATATAAACTCAAAGATCCGTGTGTTAGATGGATCCCATTGAGTAGAGAACGATTTGAAAGGCAGTGCGGGTGGTTGTGATATAGTAGATTTTGTTAAGTTTATACAGAAATTTCAGGTTGAGGCCCTTGGGGCGTAGAAGCCCACTGTCATATACCTGTAGCGGAGGCTGGAAACCATCCCTCAGAATAACAAATTAACACCCCTGGGACCTCGTGGCATTTCAGGAAGAATACAGATAAAATGAATAATATCATTTATAGTGTGGCGCTGAGGCAGATTTGAGCTCCCTGGCAGTTATGTTGGTAGGCCGCAATGCAAAAATTGGAGACGATTACTTTACACACACAGAATTTTGGTCCGATGCAGATCAAGCACGAAATAACGATGTGGAACAAAAGTTTGTGGACTTCATGCCGGTTGATAATGCACTTCATCAAAATGTATGAGTCCATAGCATAAACGCGGGCAGCTAATTTGTTCTAAGTGCAGTTGTTAAGAAAACCTACATATATAGAGCAGAGCGTTTAGGCTGTTAATTAAAGCATAAAGACTTGGATTGATTGACTGATTGATTGATTTATGTATTGATTGATTTATAGTGATAGTGATAGTCAAAGTCACAGTCATATATGCATAGGCGTAGGAGCCCACTTTGATTGGGGGGGGGGGGGGGTGTAAGCACTTGCACGAAAAATATAACCAACATTTTTCGCGCATTCAACATCTTAATGTACATATCATATAGGCATGAACCGGTTATTACATCGCATGCCAATTACATACAATCAGTTGCCATGTTTTTACCATATTTGGGGAAGTCGTTACAATAATAAAGATAATAATAAGTTTCACCATTGAAAAACACATTGCAATTTATATTTCTTTCAGTAGGTGCCCGAAAAATTCTCAGCATATTGCCCAAATTTTTACAAAAATATTTGATTGGGGGGGCTGCAACCCTCCCCTCCCAGCCCGCCTCCTATGGCTACATCAGACAGCAGGGGTGCAAGCACCATTATTAAAATGGGGGAGAGGCCAATG
>JAAAKB020262153.1:0-10031 GCA_010014835.2 Apostichopus leukothele
CTAGATTGTTTGTAAAGCGCACAGATGCATCGCGCGTAGTGCGCTATATAAGATTTTATTTACATTACATTACATGATTCATAGTAATATCCTATTAGACCCCAAATTAGAAGAACTGTTACCTTACATCGCTTGGAATTTATAGTTATCAATTTATATTTACCTCCTGTTTGATTTCCCGAAAGGGAAAACCGTGGAGTCACTTTTAACGACCTTACAAAACTGTGAGGGGCCGGGGATTGCAAAGTCGCCAATGATTATAATATGGAATTACTTTAACGGTTAGATCCGCCCGACACGGCAGCATAAAGAAACGTTGTACTCAAAGCCAAAGTGAATTAAGTAGGTCAGATCCAGAGTCTATGCATGCTAAGTTCTTCAATACCGCCCTCATAAACTTTCGGAAACATTTCATACTATAGTTTTGATTCTTCTTATCTGCAGATTTATGCCTTGGTGTTGGACCGTGAAGGTTGTAACATGGAGGTACTCAGAGAAATGACCGGAGATACAGGGCACATTATCTTTGTGGATCAGTCGCAGGATATCCCCTTGCCATATCTGAATAGCGCCATCTATACATCAACGGCAACAACTAATGCTGGCAGTACCACGGACTGATATACCAAGATGACACAATCTCATGCCATTCCTTTCTCAATACTTTCAATTTAAATAATTAAAAAACTTATGAATTTCTAAGGCGGCAGAGATTTTTCAGATGATGATCTTAAATACGTGAATACTTTCGAAGCTAAATATTGAATCAGTGAGAGAAGATATCTCACTATCCGAATCTTTGTATTCAAATATATTTCAATATTTGCTTATAAACTACATCAAATAAATTAATGAATTCATGACCTTCTGACAATCGAAATTTGTTTTTCTGTCGTTTCCGTTGCTGTGGTTTTTATTGCTGTTGTTATGTATTCTTTTGTTTTGTTTTATCTGGAAGAGAAACATTATCAATTAGCATCACTGGTTAAGCCAAAAAGAAAGACAAAACAAGAAAGAAAAAATCTTCAGGTCTTTAAGACTACCCAATCGTGTAGAGATTGGATAATCTTAAGTTTCAAAATATTGAATCTATAGTTTTCAAAATACAGCGACAAGTCAAAAGAAGACTCTTACAGACAATCAAACATTTTTGATTCGTTTTTATTAATCTTTTGTTTCTTTTTTTTTTATTATCTGAAATCCAAAAAAGGAAAAAGAAGACAAATAATATACAGATAAATCTTGACTTGTATGAGGAGTAAAACCTTCCCAACTCTTAAACATTGTACAATATGCTCTTTTTGATAATGCACTCTTTTTTGTTTCTTGCTTTTATGTACAAGTCCTTTTTCTTTTTGCTTGTGACCAAAACATCAAAAAAACAAAAAAACCACAAGAAAGAGCGACATAAAACACAAAATTAAATTGAGCTTGTTGGTGTTTGGCGGTGATTAAAGCACGATATGTTGATGCATGCCAAGAAAATGAACAATAAGGGACTAAACAAAAAATATATATATATTTAGTATTTTGTGAAAGAATAAAAGAAAAAAGTTGTTCTTGGTTGAAATATTTGTACATAAATTCGTCAATTTATGACATACAGCTTCTTTTGTTGCTGAGTTTCTGACAATGACAGGTGACAAATTAATGAGGGCAGTGTTTGGTTTTTGTTAAAAAATGCAGCAAAATTAGCCTGTACAATGTCTGAGGAAACTGCCACATTTGCGAAGTGTTGCAAAAAAATGCTATTAATATATTCTCAAAAAATGGGACATAAAGTACTATCAAAGCAAACAGGAGTTATTAAGAATAGCATTAGGTTTTAAACTGTCCTTAAAAACCAAGAAATGCTGCAAGGTGATTACAGATGTTCCTTAAAATAAAAAAAAATGAAGTCTTAGAAATACAAAAAAAAAGCACATCTGAGCAATAAGATGACAACCTCCCTGGTCCCAACACAATATGTAGGGGGTGGGGGTGGGGGGATGACTCTAGTGGTGTAGAAGGCAAATTAGCTATTTCACTTCCACTTTCACTTCTGCATTCTTTGGTTAAAACTTTTTCTACTGTTTCGATCTCTTCAGGCATAACTGTCATGATTTTTGTTATCATGTTTTAGAGTTGTTGGTAAATTAAAGTTGAATGAGTTGCCTCTATTTCGACGATGAAAAGTGTAATTCTCGACTAAAATCAAAACTTTTGAGTCTTTAACAAAACCCTTACCATGGATTACGTTCCACAGCACACAGCACAAATATTGCTTGTCCGGCTTTGTTTTTGTTGGTTAAGCTGGGAATGTCTGCAATTCTTATGTCCATTAAATAGGTTCACAAATTTGGATTTCTAGCTGATGAATAATTCATGAATCAACCATGTCTCAACTCATTCTACGTCATTGTAATGGGTAACGAGACTAATGGATAACGAGACTTATGGCTTGTCACTAACTCTTAACTTTGAACTTCAATGTTACAGCCTGTGCAAGAATACAGCGACTATACAAGCTTGTGTAACTTCTGAAGGTGACAAGATTCTAAACCCTCAAATAGATCTGTGATTTGAAATAAATACTAAAATGTTTGATTTAACATAGCCTGGACCATATTTCCACTAGCCTGTCTTAGGTGAAATGAAAACTCAGCCTCAGGTTATTAACTTGGACACCATCCTCACTTCATGTTCTAGTTCTTTGTTTAAAAGTTAAAAGAACCTCTTCCTTTACGGTTACATTAATGGTTATGAATTATTCGAAGTCGTATTACGGATCTCATTATTTTGCATTCAGGTTAAATTAAAGTGGTGAATCTTGACCAAAATGTCACAAAATAATATTTAATAATGCCCCCAATTTCTTACTGAAATCCATCATTTTCAACATCTTGATTTACTGGAAAAATTGTAGATTATCATCAAAATTAAAAAAGAAATATGAATTGTTATTGATGCTAGCTAGCTTCCAGCTACAATCGATCTAATAAACAAATCTATAGACTAAACTGTACTGGTTCCAAAGTGAATCTAAGGGTTTGCATTTTTTTTCAGTGAAACTTTTTGTATCCTTTACTCTATGATACATGAAACACATTGAAATATTCCATAAACTGTGATAAACATTCAAAGCAGGAAAACAAAATATAACCTAGGGCTTTTTTGGAGGGGTGGGGGAGGGGGATGGGAGATGCAAAACTGTAAGAGCTGCACACTGGTGATGACATAGCTAAAATATTTGACAGTTTTGAGTATCACAAATAAACCAAGAAACTGCCTGGTTACCTGCTGTGATCAACTTCAACCTCCAACGCAGCGATAACCACGGAAATAATTCCAAATGGCATTTTGTCGCAAGTGTTTCCTTCTCCTTTTTTAATCTACTTGCCAAATCCATACGGCTAATATCCATACGGCTAATGTCCATACGGCTAATGTCCATACGGCTAATGTCCGTATGGCTCATATCCATACAGCTGATTTCCATACGGCTAATATCCGTATGGCTAATATCCGTACGGCTAATATCCGTACGGCTAATGTCCGTACGGCTAATATCCATACGGCTAATGTCCGTACGGCTAATATCTGTACGGCTAATGTCCAGCTAATATCCATACTGCTAATATCCATACAGCTAATGTGTCCACAGTGCCTTGCTACACTATCAAGACTATCCTAGCCACTGAACAACAATGTCCTTCCTTTGAGCCAAGTTTTAAACAAATTCCTGATCAATGCTTTACCGATGAGACTTAATCCAGTCATTTTACAATGAAATTTGCCTATGGGAATACACTGCCCACTGTGTAATGCATTTTCTTTGGACATGGCCTTGATAGATAACGTACACTCTCTAATACGAATGGAGCTTTTCTAGCCACTCTGTGTAAAGTTTTATACCAATGAGATAAGTCAACTTACTGTACAATGTTTCATTGGAGGGGATACAGTAAACCAATCTGTTAATGCTCTCCTTCTTGAGATTATATTGTTATACATTTCTTTACCAACGTGAAATTACTACCCACTCGGTGAATGTTTTTCCGATGGGAATCCACTGCCCACTGTGTAATTCATTTTCTTTCGGCACGACCTTAATAGATAACAAACACTTGTTTACAAATTTGACTGTTCTAGCTACTCTGCATAATTCTAGAGACTAGTCCACCCATTGTACGATCCTTTCCGAAAAGGGAATAGACTTACCTCTGTGTAAATGCATTCAAATCATGATCAGCCTACCTAGTGTACAACTTTAACAATTTAGTTAAGTTGACCTGCACATCTGCACGATTCATTCAAACTCAAAACTAGAACTGTAGAATATGTTAATAGCAGGCACATAAACTAAACTGAAGACATGTTACCCTTTTAAAATCACATTCAGTACAAAAAACAAAACAAAAAACATATTCAAACAATTCTGTGATTTAAACCCACAGGTGAATTTACATATCACAACATATGTACCCAACACATGTCACATCCCAGCACTGTTATACCATCTAAGTACCCTCATGTGTCACAACATCTAAAGTGCCCTTACTAATGGTAGTATTAGTACCCAACACATGACACATCCCAGCACTGTTATAACATCTAAGTACCCTCACCTGTCACAACATCTGAAGTGCCCTTACTTATGGTGGTATTAGTACCCAACACATGTCACATCCCGGCACTGTTATAACATCTAAGTACCCTCACGTGTCACAACATCTGAAGTGCCCTTATGGTGGTATTAGTACCACCAAATGCCACATCCCAGCATTGTTATCACATCTAAGTACCCTCACCTGTCACAACATCTGAAGTGCTCTTACTTATGGTAATATCAGTACCCAACACATGACACATCCCAGCACTTTTGTAACATCTAAGTACCCTCATGTGTCACCACATCTGAAGTGCCCAACCTTCTGTCAGTAACATCCATACCTCTTCACCATCTTTCACATAATAAAACAAAAGCACCCTCACAGGGCCCCTCAAAATACAAAGCACCCTTGTAAGTCACAACATGGACTTTCACCTGTGACCTTCGTAGAAAATTGTGAACCCCCCACCCCCCTCCCCCCATCTGCAAGAAGAGAAACAATACTATACAGTTGAACGGCCATAGCAAGTAAATGTGCTATATCTCGTATGAGATCTTAAAGTATTGTCTGTACCCTTTACTGTAAACAGGGACAATTTTGATAAAAAAGTTAAAAAGTTTAAAAATAAAATTACATTCAAGCATATTGCCCACCCCCCCCTTTCCATCCTCTTTAAAACTTTTTTAACGATACTTTCAAGATATGCCACTGTTTTTGCAGACTTCAAAAGCTTCCAGTACAAGTAAACTTTGCATCCCGCTCTTTCCTTCCGTTAGCAGTGTTACACTATGTGGGTGTCACCCTCTACATACATGGCCCTTGGAATATGTACAAAAAAAAACAACAATACCTCAACGTGAGAATTGTCCATCAAAGGGATTGGGCCAAAGGGGAATGCCGTATTCACGTTTCGGTTGGTTCGATTTATTTCTTTGGTCACACTGTTCGAAATCGAATGCTTCACCAATCAGAGTAACTGATAGCTAAACTCACACAGTGTGACAATGGTGGTCGTTATACAATACAGACAAAAGCGCAAAACACATCTCAAAAGTTGAAAAATGTGTTATAAATCGCACAGAGAATGTGTAAAACTGGCTTTTAAGGCACACAATCAAAGCTGAACAGAGAGTAAAGGTCGGACCCCCCCCCCCAAAAAAAGGAACTTCATTAGAGATTTCTTTTGAGTTCCATAAAATTGGGGCTAATACAAAAAATGCTACAAAAACTACATCCTTAACAGAAGCACTACTTCACAAAAACAAAGCAGAAACCTTGGCCATGACATATTTTTATAAAATTTAAAAGTGTCCCAACATTTTGTAGGTACTATTGTTGGTAAACTCTAAGAAAAAAAAAATTTTTTTTTTGCTACATCTTACAATCAATCATACTATATTTACAGGTGTGGATACATATATCATCTCTCTGATGCTTAAAAGTAACCTTTGACCTCAAAACTCACACAATGGGCAGATAATGTTTTTTTTTTCTTCTATCAAATAACATAGTAACCTTGTGTCATTAGGCTCTGAATATATCTATTTTTCGGGTTTGAGGAGAGCTATTTAATATCATTGAGCTGTTGGTTATTCAGTACTCTCTATCTCCTTCATTCACTGAGAGGGATCGACTTAGGTCATTGGTCTTGCGTGAAATTATCTGCAGTTCTAGTAAACACTATCAGTGCTATCAACAATGTGTACTGTGGCATCAACTTTCTGGAAACCAATCACTTCTTGAAATGGAACGTCGTCCGAAAAAATTAATAACATTTCAACCGATGACATTATCTTAAAGTATCCTCAAAGTGGTTGTAGTTTCACTGACACATGAGAACACTTTGGTGGAGTAGGACTTCTTATTGATATCAATCTGTTATTAATATAATGAGTTTGTAAGACATCCATTACTGATAGGCAGTCACAGACTGTACACATAGTCCAAACTCAACTAATATTGCTTGTTAAAGTATAAATTGAACAAATCTGTTATAAAACCATCAAAATGATTTTCAGAAAGAAAAAAAAAGGTGACAAGAAGTCATAATCTCTATAAATGATTAAGCACCATTAAAATCAAAGCCATGCTAAAGCTATGTCCAATCTGATATTCACTTTTAATATCCTCACTAACGTATTCCAACGACAGAAATATGTCATCTTATCAAAACAAGGTCGTCGCAAATCAAAGAAAGTCAGAGAAAATGTAGAAAAAAAAAATGTATCCAAATTTAGGGATAGAGGTGAATGAGTCAGCTGTAAGGTTGGAGATTGAGATAAACAAAATCAAACTTATATAGACTCTTAAAGGTGTTTGAGTCTTATTTAAGGAGAACTCTTTAATGGGAAAATTTACTGTCATATGAAGGAAGAAATACTGAAATATTACTGTAGAGCTACTGTAATTGAAATATTACTGTAAAACTACTGTAATATTCTTGTAAAGCTCCTGTAATAGAAATATTACTGTAAAACTACTGTAAATTTACTGTAAAGCTCCTGTAATAGAAATATTACTGTAGAACTACTGTAATATTACTAAAGTATCAGCACATACCTTCAGACTATAAAGAAAAAGTCACTGACCATAGGTTAAAAGAAAAAACCACACACAACCATGAGCATGTCAAGAAATCTCACATATTTTCAGAGAATTGACCTCTAAACATAAACTGTTCAAACCATCACACCAACCAAGGATCCATTTCTGCCAGTACATGGAACCACCCAAAGACCTCCTTGAGGTGCATCAAAGAGAGAGAGTGTGTTGTTTCTCCCAACTCATCACATCAAACTTCACTGAAGAAGATCGGTGTGAAGTAAGGCACATCCAAATCAAAAACCCATGAAGTATAGGTCTTTAATCACTTCTCTAAATGTACACCTGACTCTGTTAGGCTATCTATCATATCATCACTTCTGTACAATGAACACACCCAAATATTCTGCCACAACAGAGAGACGAAGAGCCGCTCGGTTTACCGACCACAAATTAGACAACTCCGCATAAACGACGAACCGATCAAACTTAGTCGCCTATCTAAAGGGTCCCAATCTTCAGATCGCTGATGGCCCAGGCCTTGACCAGACACATCAGAGACTACAAACTTAGTCGCCTATCTACAGGTCCCGATCTTCAGATCACTGATGGCCCAGGCCTTGCCCGGACAAATCAGAGACTACAAACTTAGTCACCTATCTACAGGGTCCCAAAAGGGTCCCAATCTTCAGATCACTGATGGCCCAGGCCTTGACCAGACACATCAGAGACTACAAACTCAGTCGCCTATCTACAGGGTCCCAATCTTCAGATCACTGATGGCCCAGGCCTTGACCAGACACATCAGAGACTACAAACTTAGTCGCCTATCTACAGGGTCCCAATCTTCAGACCACTGATGGCCCAGGCCTTGACCAGACTCATCAGAGTCTTCAAACTTAGTCGCCTATCTACAGGGTCCCAAAAGGGTCCCAATCTTCAGATCACTGACGGCCCAGGCCTTGACCGGACAAATCAGAGACTTTTCATGCTCAACAAAATATATTCAAGAGAGAAAAGGCTATGAAATTAAAGAAAGCTGTATTTAAATGAAACAGAGAAAGCCATATCAAGGAAGAACCTAAAACAGAAGAATGTATCAATCACGAAAAAAACGCAAAAACCTTTCAATCTTCATCTCGTTCTCTCGACCCGACTCTGCTTTTGCATACAGTTTGCCCGCATGTCACACAATATATCACTTTATCGTAGCTAAATAAAAGTTATGTACAATAACTAAAATATATGCCAATTCTCTTCTTAAACTTTTTGTACACTGTTACTTTCTTGGAAGCCTTTGTGTCACACAAACCTTTCTGGCTCTCTTACACACACAAAAAAAATAAAAAATCAGGCCACAAAAATCTCTCTCACACTTTGAGATAAATCCTCGTGTGTAATTTCACACTTGCAGACACCCTGCAAAAAAAACAAGGAAACTTGTTCATGTGAAAAATCCTTATAAAGCACCAAACTGACCACAGTAGAATTTTTTCGTACATCGTGACTAAAATCCCTTTCCTTCAATCAAAAAAAAGATTGAAAATGTCTCTAAAAGCTGACTGAAAATTTTCAACCATTAAATCACTATGTTCTCACAGTAAAAATAATGGTATAGTCAACAAACCACATAGCTACCTTCCTTTATGTACAACACCTTACAATAGATTACATGCAGTGTTATTAAATAAACCTCCACTTCTTGAGATGTTTGATCCTCTGTTTCTTGAAGTTTCCTGATAATTCACAATGTTTGAGCTCTGTACTAGCTGTCAGTATTGTCTTGCTTGAAGTTCATCCGGTACTGACCTGGAATATAAAAAAAAAAAATATAAAAAAAAAATACAGGAAAAAACAAGAGAAAAGACTTAAGATTCTGTCCTTCAATTTTTGATTCCCCAAAAAATTCTGTGAAATTTGCTTACAGCAGCTGGTTATGTTTGTGAACTAACATAGGAGGTAAAATTTATATCATTTACAGTCAGGCAAAGCAAAACACTTTGTTGAGGGTGTGTTAATATGACACATCACGATATGTTTGTTCCAATTTCACTTATGATGACAAACTGGGACAATTTAAATTGATCATAATTTTGAAAAACACAATGTAGGAATTTGCAAACCAGGATGCTTGAGTCTTTCTACAATGACCAACAAGAGTAACCAGTCGCAAGACGTGAAGATCTATGACATCAGATCTTGCTCCAATCTCACTCATGGTGACAAACTGTGACAATTTAAATTTATCATAATTTTGAATTTTTTGAAATTTCAGCAGTATGCTTGAGTCTTTCTAAAATGACTGACGAGAATACCTCGTCGCAAGACGTCAAGATCACCGACAGATTGAAATGGGAAGCAGCACCTCAGTAACGACTTCTTGAATAATAAAGCATACTTAAAGTGGCTATAAAGACTGTTGGATCATGCAGAGTGTTACAACACTGAACTGCCCAGGAAGGTTGAATTCTATAGATTGACACTACTGATGTATGATGTACTTACTGTACATAGGTAGTACCACATCTGACCAGGGAGGTTGAATTCTATAAATTGACACTACTGATGTATGATGTACTTACTGTATATAGGTAGTACCACATTTGCCCAGGAAGGTTGAATTCTATAAATTGACACTACTGATGTATAATTGACACTACTGATGTATGGTGTACTTACTGTTTTGAGTGATGCTCTCCATGGTCGTCTCACGGCAGTCACTGGCTTTGTGTCCTTGGTTTCCGCAGTTAAAGCAATTCAAGGGTTTCTTCTTCCCCACCCCTTCTGACATCATGCCAGCGCGGGGGCTATGATGCCCTCCTCCTCCTCCTCCTCCTCTTTGGTTTAATCCCATCTGATTCATAAACACCTGTCCCTGTGGTGATATCACACTGTACT
>JAAAKB020262164.1:0-10031 GCA_010014835.2 Apostichopus leukothele
CCTTCCTAAGATGGTCCTTGCCGCCATAGGTTTCGAGCCTTCCGCGTGGCGGAAAGGCTCGAAACCTATGGCGGAAAAGTATGGGAGTATATACCTATGGTGGAATGGCACTAGTTAGACACCTACTAGCCTGATTGTCATGACTAGTCCTGGGCTAAGCCAGATTTGTAATTTAGTTGGCTAGTGTTAAGAATAAGAATTTAGATGTGTATTTGTGTTGTAAGATAAGGTTATCAAACAAATTTAAGCTAGTCAACATTTAATTGAACAAACAGTGACCACCAGAAAAGCAACATGCACCTCCACAAGAGAATGGATGCTCAGTGAAATGAAATGTTTTTATGGTATAAACTCTATACATCAAGTCAACATGAAATTATCAACAAATTATCAACAAAATTCTTCCACTGCCACTGTGCCTCAAGGGCAAGATCGAGGCTCAGTTGAGCTAAACAGTTTTATGAAATAATCAGTCAACATATCCCCCCCGCTGTTTTCCAAAAGTGGTGGTGCAGTCTATGGTTTCTCTGGGTTATTTTAGAGACTTAGAATCTTTGCATTACTGTAGCCCTTACCCTCAATAGAAGTAGAGTGCCAATAGCCTACAATTTTACATATATTGGACTTCATCCACATCAGCAATGTAACAACCAGTTTCTCTCTAGTGTTCAGTTTCTAAGCATGTTACATTACTAGAACATATGATTTAGGCCATCATAACCGGTGGCTGCTTAGATGTGTATATTATGGATTACAGAAAGGGACTTGATCTACCAATTAGCATTTTTGCAGCCATATGTTAGATGTAAAGATATTAAACAATTTTCAATTTCATTAAAAAAAATTATGCATATTACTAAATTGCATGTCTCTTATTTTTTTTTCTTCCCCACACCAGCTAAATATGCCAGCCATCGATAATGTTGAAGAGTTAAAAAAGTGGCTTGTGACAAAACTTGAACCAATGTAAGTAAATTACTCTCTAACTTTTGAATACTTGTGAAACAATACAAATACTTCGTCAGTTAACAGTTACTGCCCAAATCAATGTCATGCAAAGATACACACGTTGATGAACACATGTATGGTTTTCTTCCATCATCGTCGCAGAGAAGAGAGAATAGGAGGAGGAAAAAATGTTAGCAAAATCACAAAGAAATGCAGGGTTGTTGTTGTTCACAAGGCATAATCACCATGTATTTAACTACATATATACTGTAAGTCAATGTTCTCTGTTTGTTTGGCAGGGTGTGTACAACTAAATGCAGCCCTGTTTCTTGGCTAGAAAACAATGAATAATGGGAAAGCAATGTGAGCTAGAATAATAAAATGAGACTGGACTGCTCATGTGTTCTTGCTTCTTTTCTGTATGTTGGCCAAAACTATACAACAGAGAAGAGACATTACATTGCAAATTCTGCACATCTCCTAAGTTGAGAATTTGTAAAATATGTTGGGGAATAATTTATTATTCAAATTTTGTGTAGCAGTTTAGAAGTCAATACTTAGAAGTCAATACTTTACTACATATGTTTCTGTATAAGAAACTGACCATCTTCGGTATGTATCCCCTGTATGTATGTATGTATGTATGTATGTATGTATGTATGTATGTATGTATGTATGTATGTATGTTTATACATATGTGTGTACATACGAATGTGTTTTCAATGTATTTGTGTGTGTATGAATGTATGTATGTGTTGAGTAGATTCAAGCATAAGGAGTACAGCAGAAAAATTATGCACTCCTGTAGGTACTGTGTACTTATATCACAATGTTTATTTTGACACATGACTGTACACAACTTCACTAGATGCAAATTATTTGTGGATAACAGAGTATGGAATGTGTGTCATTCACATCGCCTATAAATGCAACTATGAAATAATACTGTTGTGTGTTGTTCTTGGAACAGTTACCTACATTTCTTTATTTTTTCTGTCTTCTTCCAGATGTGATGCAGACCCAGTTCCACTAGCCAAATACTGTGTTGCACTAGCCAGAAAAGACAAATCAGAAGATGAACTCAAAACATTTTGCAATGATCAGCTTGAAGTATTTTTGCAAACAGGTAAAATATGGACGTTCTTTTGGCGTATCGAAAAATCTTTATTTTAATGCACCTTTTTGGATTTGGGGCTTTTGCTTTTCGGTTTTAAATTCAATATCTATGCTGACAATAACATAATAAGTTTTCATGTCTACGAACGAAGTCTCCACCACAAAATTTTACAATCAAATGGACTATGTTAACTGCTCTCCAGTTAATATTCAGCTGACGAATATAAAATATAAAAACAAAACATGGAGGGTGTCTTAGTTTGATCAATTGCTTCCTTATGTTTTGGGTTTTAATTGGTAGGTGCTGTCAAATTATAAATTGGTGTTCATATGCAGTAAGCTCCTACAAAATGTATGGTAGCTTTTGATAGCCATATTACACCTCAGTCACTCTTGGAAGAGACTTGAGCAGTACTCTGTGCAAAGCGATTTTTGCCTAATTTTAACCATCTCTTGTGTAATTCATGCAAGTAATTCAAGTAACAATGCAACCCCTTTAAATTTCTTTGAACGCACTATTGATGCCGAGAATCAGTATGCTATAAACGCAAACAATTACCTTTTGAGTGAGACTTAATTAAGACTGTTATTTATCAGAACATTGATGTATTTGTATTGTAGTTGTACACAATTACCAAAAGATGTAACCATGTTCATTGAACAGATGACAAAGTATGTGAAAATATGGCTATGGCTAACCATAGGGTTAGTGTAACAAAAATTTTGAATCACTCCAAACCTTTTTTTCAGTAATTTGTTGTAAGCAAACTTTTGGTGTGGTGGTATGGATCTGAGATTTGGGGATGCGGTGCTAAAACGTAACCAATTTATTAGTTTAGGTAGATGGGGAAATGCAGAAGAACAATAGAGAAAGGAATTAATTATAGCTTGTAATTAACAAAGAGGTTTGAGAGAACATACAATGGGGCTTGTAATCTTGAGGTTTTTGCTTCACCAACGCAAACCATTGAAATCACAAAAACTCCCCACATATCACATCTTCTGAAATGTCGTTTCAATAAATATCCTTTTTACATTTTCCAGAGACTGCCAAATTTGTCGATGACATGTTTGATTCCTTGAAAACCAAATCATACATTCCAAAGGACAAGCAAACTAGTGATGCTGTGCCAGAATATCCCCCCTTGCCCCCAGAAACAGCTCCATCTGTACCTCCACCAGCTCCACCACCTGACCTACCCCAGGAGGAACCCCCTCTGCACCTATTAGCGGTAAGAAAAGTTCTCCTTTTGTGTTATTATTGGGGGGGGGGTGGGTGGGGGGAAGGGAAGGGTGGAGCAGGACAAAAAATCATCCAGCTACTGTAGTGTACTGTACAAGGTGGTTACATGTATTGCATATGATCATGTTCTGTTACAATACCTAATGGCTAAGAGATTATCGGTAAAAAATATATAATTTATAATGTAAGTGACGTAAAAGACAGCCTATCATCTCCTCGCAAAAATAGAATTGGATCCAGAATACAGAAACTCTTGCCATTCGTTATTTGCGACAAACTAGACTGAACCGAATTAGCAAAAATATACAAAGGAAGGAAAAGAAAGTTAGAATGTGGTGATAGATAGAGGACATGAAAATTAGATCTCAACTTTGAAATGCACCAGTTTGCAATTTGATTTGTTTCATTGAGAGAAGAATTCTGCTTTCTAACTATGGTGTGGGTGCAGCAGACTTTGCCATTTTGATCGTATCTGTGTTCTTCTGTATGTTTTGCTTCTTTTTTATTTGGTAGTCTGTCGACAAGATTCAAGATACAGATGGCCCTGCACTCTTAAGGAGAGACGGAGTTCAGAACAAAGACAGGGAACCCTGGACACCACCAAAGAACCGCAGTAGGAGTAGAAGCTTCAGTCCACGGTATTGTCTCTCAGTCGATATCGACATTTCGTTGTCATTGTCAGATTTATGAGGAAGCTAGAGAGTTGCAGGTCACAGGATGTAAACTCACACAGCCGTTGACAGAAAAGAATCATTTTCAAATTAATACTTAGCAGTAAACTGGACAACAAATTTAAATCATTGTCGATAAATTATCTTTACAATTACGATGACGAGGAAGATGACGAAACAAATTATCAGTAGCTTGGGTGAAAATATTTAAAACAAGAAATGCTGACCAAGTGAAGAAAATTTTGCAATTCCTACCTCTGGTTTTTTATGACTATTGAAAATGAGAAACTACTAGGTATGAAGACATGCCACTTTAGACGAACTTGAAAAACTCAACCCGTTAAAGGGATTTACCAGTATGATCCATATAAGTAAATCATCACTTAAACATTTTTCTTTTTTATTGGGCAGGAGAAGGAGACGAGAAGATGATCGATTGAGGAATAGGAGAGACGAGAGGGACCGAGACCGGTTTGACAGAGATAGGAGGCCTCATAGGGGTCATTACAGGGACAGATATGACCCCATGGACAGAGATCATGATAGAGGTATGACTGCGTCAGACAAGTTACATTCTTGTAGTGGATACAACAAAGCTGAAAGTTGTGGTGGATCAAAGGATAGGAAATTGTTCAGCAGTTTGACAGGGAGCGAGGGGGCGTGGAAGTGTCGTTACAGGTATTTCTGTGTCAGATGCAGTTGTGGTGGAGCAAGCATAGGACATAAGGATGTTGAGCAGTTTGACCTAGAGGGGGTGTGGGGGGAGGGGTGGGACTTTTACCCTTAAAGAAAGTTGAGGGGAAATTTATGAGTACAGAATAGGAGATATGACAGGAATGTACACCAGTTTTGACTGAGACAGGAGACCTCAGAGAGGTAATGAGAAGGACAGATATCTGGGCCATGATAGAGGGTATCACTCACACGAGTTAATAAAAACACATTCAACAAGGATAAGATTTACAAGCAAAACAATAAGAACTACTCTGGGAAAATACACCCGTTTGACAGAGAAAATGGCTGCCTGGTAAGGTCTTTAACCAATTAGATATAATGCCATTGGTCATTGGTTGTATCAGGTATTTCATTTCATTTCTTTATTTTCATTTCTTTGAAAGGTTTTACTGGTTAAGGATATTTTATTTTGATCTCATCACAATTTGCTTTTCTATTAGTAAGTTTTTCAAGTTGGAGATTGCTATAGTCTGATGTAGTTATCCCCCCCCCCCCCCCACTAATCATCAGAGCCCCTCTCAATTCACTTGTGTTGCGTTTTTCATCTTCTAAGGCAGGTCCTAGCTTATAGTATGTGGTTGATTCATTTTCACAGGTTGTGTGTGGTTGTTTCCAGTAGGAGATAATGTTGGTGTCATTCCTTGCAATAAGAGGCTTTGATGTCAGTGAGGAGGAGGGTTCGGGCACTTCACAGCCCTTTTAATGTCAGAATAATTGATATTTCCTATAATCCATGCAAGCACTCTCATAAATCATGATCTGATACCTTTTTCTTTATCTTGCATCACCTAATTCTCTGGGATACTGGTAGCATAGACAGGAACACTGCCTTTACTCCTGTTTACAGTCCCATACTCAGTCTGTGAACTTAGCTTGGCAAGCAATACAAAAAATTCTATGTTTATAGCTTGGATGTCATTTTGAATCTCAGAAAACCGACTTCAATGTCTCTTTTTTTCTTTCCATTCTGTTTTTAGGATACGGAAGAGGCAGGTACATTGATCAGGAGAGAGAGGTTGGCAACAAGTTCAGCCACAGGTCAAGGTCGAGGTCACCTCCATCTCCAACCGTCAGCAGCTCGGTGACCGTCGTGTCGAGAAATAATATGTCTGAATCAGACAAGACGAGAGCTAAGCCCAGATGCAGGGACTTTGATGGTAAGAACAGTCTCATCTTCATCATTTTGTAATTTAGTTTGGACACTGAAAGGAGCCAAGGGCAAATATATTGCACAGAGACAGAATGAACAAATCTTTTTGATAGAGGAAAGAGAGCTTTTGGACTAGAAATGGTTTTGGGGTAGCTGGACTTGACTGCTGAAGAGGGGTTTGTTTTTTGTGCTGTACAATGGGCACTTTCCCCAGCAGTGCAAGTACTTGACCCCAAGATATTTGGGCCTTACTTTTGTACCAAGAATTTAGGCTGTTATTGTTGTTTTTAATTGATTACAAAGGAAAATCTACTTGAAAGTGGAATAGGATTGTTTAGGGTTCTAGCTGCAAAATGTAACCCAACTTGTGTAACAGTTTCATTTCCTGAGTAGTTGTTGAAGTTCATTTGATATCCTTTTGCCTACCTTAATAAATCTAACAACCCTCCCCCCATTGCTCCCTTAAAATCTTACATGCCATACTGCCAGGAATGTAGATAACCTACCTCTCTCTGTCCCTTTGTTCTGTACCCCAGTCTAGAAGCATTCCTTTCACCCATGGTTTCCCTGCACCGTCTTGCAAGGTATGGGTTTGATCCAACCGCTTCTCCTGACCTTACACTTTCTCTTTACACAGAGAAAGGCTTCTGCATGAGAGGGGAACTCTGCCCGTTCGACCACGGTGTGGATCCCCTTGTGGTAGACGATCTAAATATACCAAGTGTACTTCGAATGCCGGGGGATGGACCTCCTGCTAGGCCTCCTTTACCAGGTCAGCCTCATCGTCCTCCTCCACCTCCTCAACTTCCACATCCTCCAGAGATGCCACCCATCAGGCCCCCTTTGCCACCATTTGGACCGCCACTTCCTCCCAACATCCCGCCGCCATTCAGGCCGTCTATGGAACAGACACGACTACATGATATGCAACAAAGAGGTGAGAGCTGTTCAATGATACTGTTTGGTAGTCAAACCTGTAAAGACATGATTAACAGGACTGTTTGTCTGTGTTTCTTATGTGCTTTATATAGTAATTTAGTCATAGAAGATGTGCATTGGCTGTGATTAAAGTGTAAAACTATTGCATGGTAGAACATATCGGCAAGGGAATTCGGTAGAGCGTGTGTTACCATGTGTCTTCAGTGTTTTTAATATTCTTCTTAATGTTTCTACCATTTCAAACTTACCAGTGGAGGCATGAGAGGAAGAAAAGTGCAAAGAAAAACTATTTAGTGATAGTTATAGTAGTGTTAGTTACATACTACTCTGTGTCAGACAGACAAAACCAAACATTCTGCATGAAATTAGTCATTACCTGGCATTGCCCACTTTAATTCCTGAATGGCATTTAGTTATTCAGGGGCATAGCTAGTCTTCTTCTTTTAGGAGGGCCCAATGCTTTTCTAGCAGGGCAGGCAGAACCTATTTGCTAAAAAGAAAAAACCACATTTTTCTGACAATTATTTTAAGGGGTTCAGACAAACATTTGGGGGCTTAGGTCCCCTCCTACTTGGTCCCACGTGGCCATGCACTGCGTATACGAATTATGACTTTTGATGTTGTCACATTGTTTTTTTTCAAAACTGAACATGGGGAAGCAGGTGTGATGTCATAGATGGAGGTACACAACGTTAATCATCTGACTTGATATTGGATATGATTGGAAGTTGACCTAAATGGGTGTGAAATTTTAAAAATTAGAACCAATATGGTATCCAGTTTTGAAAAAACAAACTGGAGCTGTGGTCTTCCATTGCATCAATTATTTCTCTTCCTCCAGGGTTACCTCCTCCAAGATTGAATGTGCCACCACCACCTCCACCTGGTGTTGGCCCAGGACCGATACTAGGTCCTCCGGTGGGCTTCCCACCTGTACCCATTAGAGGAAACAGTTATAATTCAGGTAAGTCAGTTATAGCACTGTGCAGAAATGGGATAGGTTTTCTTCAATGTCACCAAATCTTTTCCTTCCTGTAGTAGGCTATGTAGATTTCAACATCTTAGTCTTCAAGAGGACAGATTTAGATTTGCTTATTGTTTCACGCTTCTTCTATCTGAAGGAAAAATGTTTTCCCTCTCGACACTTTGAAGTACCCAGTAAGGTTCAGTGTTTAACTTTCTTGAAGGTAAATGAGGAAACGTGAGGACAGTAGAACAGATAGAAAACAATAGCAGAATCAATGGATGGAGCTAAGGCAATGAACAATAGAATGGATGAACAAAGGCAACTGATCATGAACCAGGAGGGGGGGAGACAATAGAACAGATACAAAAACAATAGCAGAATCGATCGATGAGCTAAGGCAAAGAACAATAGAATGGCTGAACAAAGGCAACTGATAATCTTAGATTAAATGTGTGTTTGGGTGTTCATTTACTCTCCAGGTCTTGAGATGGAAGTAGTACAAAGATTTGTAAGACCCTTGTAAATGATTAAATAGGTATTAGGAATACATACAGTCAATGAAGGTACCTATTTATTATATACAGTCAGGGAAGATACTAGTTTATTACATACAGTCAGGGAAGGCACTTGTTTATTACGTACAGTTATTGTTATTATCATTATTATTCATACTAGGTATTTGATAGAGCGCTCTACAAAAGATCACAGCCCTTTACAGAAACAAATATAAACTACACAATAAATACAAACACCAAGCTTAAACACAAGCAAAAATTACAAACATTATTCCGCAGTAAATAAATGTGTTTTCATCAGACCTTTGAAGACCGAGACAGAAACCGCTACTCGTATACCCACAGGCAGGGAAGGTACCTATTTAGGACAATGTTATCCAATATTACGTACCTGTTGATAATATCACCGCAATTGTTTACCATGTAGGAGGGTTTCGTAACAGTGAGCCGGGATACAACCCCGAACAACCAGAGATGGACATCGGCTCTGCCGAAAGATTTGGGGAGAGTGAAAGACAGTCAAAACCAAGGATGGCGCCCTCTAATCTCAGGAATCTGGTCAACATTGATGTGGTTCCAACCATTTCCAATTCAGGTGAGTTAAGTCATAATGTAATCAAATGAAGTACTTTGGCCTCTCCAAGTGTGATCGCTAGCTAAAATCAAGTTTGAAACACCAAGGTGTGTCCTTGCACAGACGACCATCCCTATTGCTAACTGGCCACAGTGTAGTATGCCTTTACTCTGTAATTGGAGGACCAAAGGTGGTAGAATGGTGTGATTGTAGGACAGTGACGAACAGAACTTTATTATGCTACTTTCTTCTTTGTATCTCATTTGGTAAAGGATTGTAAATTCTGATGCTTAATAACAATAAATTGTGATATTTACTATCTTCACCATGAAACAAGCTATGAAGTTAGGAGTTTATCCAATGCGCTTGTTTTGTCTACTGCAAAAAGTCTCTGTAGGTAATCGTAATCGCTAGAGGCGGTGGTGAGGTCTTGATCCTAGCAGGATCTTCTTTCGAAGGCAAACTGGAAATCAAAGAGAGAGAAAAAGTGCTTAATCTACTATAAAAAGCTGATGTATGTTAATTTGGTTTGTTTGTGATGAAGATCCAGCTAGCATTGAATTGACCGGCCTTCTAACTGTAACACTGTTTTCACCTCAAAGATTCTTATTCCTGTAAGTGATGTGAAATGAGACCATAGATGTAGCAATAGCAAAAAGTTACAAATAATGCTTCTCTCATTACATATTAGTTTATGCCTGTTTGAAATGCCTGTTGAAACTGATGCCTTTTTGAAACTAAAAAATCAAACTAAAAAATCAAACTAAAAATGCCTGTTGAAATATGCCTCTTGAAACTAACACCAAAACCTGTTTTCACAGGTCATGCTGGTATCACACATAAGTCGACAAGTTGACATATTATTCATATTTTCCTCTCCTTCCACAGAGAAGAGCGAGTCCCCGGTCTCGCAGGTCAAAGCAGCTATGGATAGGTCCAGTCCAATGAGGGAGAGTCGTTCCCCACAGCCCAGTGGCCCGCCCAAAGAGAGAGAGGCCAGTGTCGTCGACTCTAGGAGATTTGTGCTTGGAACTGAAGACAAAGACGTCGCAAGTAATCCCCAAGGAGTCGTACCTCCCACAATCAAAAACTCTTCTGCAGGCAAAGTGCCTGACCTCAGGGAGAGGCTATCGGGGACTTTTGCCGCTGCCCACACTGGACATAGTCGAAAAT
>JAAAKB020262185.1:0-10029 GCA_010014835.2 Apostichopus leukothele
GGCGCCAGCAGTCCATTTGAGTCCGTCAGGGGGGGCATCCGCCCCCCCTGACTGTATGGACGCTCCGCCACTGCCCCCTAACAATAGAATGCTGGCTACGCCACTGGCTGTACTACGCCGCATTTGAACTCATCGTGGACGTAGAAAATAAAGTTGGGGTTGGGTAGGGTCGCCCAGGATGAGAGGGTAGATCATTACACATCAATTATACTTGATATCCATTGTACCTTGTTCTCTTCGGCCCGATCATGTGTTTCTTGACCGTATATTTGTGGGATATTTATGAAGTAGCTTCAAAGGTACACTGATATATTCTATGTAGGTAGCAAGCTCGTGTTAAGAACAGCACTTGGAGAGTAAAACGAAAAGCAGTATTTACCGTTCAGCCAGTTTCAATAGTTCAGGCATTATAACATATCAGAAGATTGACACCCCAATGACCAGGGCCAGGCATTTCACCTCTTCAAAACCTGTTTCTATTATTCTGTTAAATGTATTTCTGCATTGAAGAGAATGGTTGACCGGTAGGGACTGGTAGTTAATTGAGCAAAATTTTACTTATCATCATTGTCTACCCCAAATATGACATGTCAGGGCTTCTACATAGCAACTTTAGTAAGAATACTGTGTGCACTCAAGTTAAAACTGACCATTTACCAAATGGAAAAAAAACCCACCAGATTCATTAAATGCAAATTGGAACGGTGCAAAATATCCCTCCCTTACAACCACCTCAACTCACCTCACCTCTTAAGCCCTCTGTGAAGAGAATTGCTGATTTTGCTCTATGGGTTTATCAGCTCTTAATATATTCAAAACTGAGCCAATACTTTGATTATCTGTTTGAAAAGTACATAACAATATTCCACAGCATCAAATTGACAAAAAAAAAGAGCCAATGTGTTTGTTCAAGTGAATCCTGTGAGGTGACCCTGCATGCCGGATTGACTATTTAAACTTTGGTTAGTTACATCGATTTCACAATACCGCCCTCATATTCAGAGAAGCACTTTAAAAAGTTACAGATGGTTTTACAGGCACTCCATAAAATTTGTTTGACCCCTTTTCAGTCCATTGTACTGTACAATAATAAACAAATATTTGAAATTTGTTTGGTTGGTGGTTTTCACATGTAAAGTTTTTACTTCCCTCTCTTGGTGTTTAACAGGAATTGTTTACATCACTGGTTATTCTACGGTTCAGAGCCCACAACCGTACCATGGTAAGTTCTTCAGGTGATTATTTACTTAAAAAGAATTTTCTCTGTGCATTTCTCATTTGGTTTAAAAGCATTTAATCTGTTTGTGTTATTTTTTTACTAATGTTAATATAAAAGTTAGCAATTTCTTCTGATCTAACTTCATTGATTCTCTGGATATGAAGAATTTCAGTGAAATCTTTATTTTTTGCTAAAAGAGAATCGACAAAATAGTGTTTTAAGAGACTAAACATATGTTTGAACTTGTTTACTCCCAAGTTTTTAAAGAGCTAAGAAATCAGGGCTTAACCCTGAGAAATATGTGCTCTTTCTGCGAGGTACTGACCATTTAGACATTTTAGAGCCAGAAGGTGACCGGACAGTGTTGTGTCTGGACACATGTTATGGGTTGTTTTGTTAGCAAAACCTTGGCAGACTATTGCTTGAATCAAATAATGATTTTACGTGCTACTGTGGTGGAGTAAGGATGAGACCTTATCTCTTCCGTAAAGTTTGAGTGACTGCCTCCAGATTTGAAGCTGTTTCAAAGCAAAATTGCAGTTTTTGAGCTGTGGCACAAAGAAACAGGTAGAATGTGGGGCAGCCAATGTTTTGAAAATTCTCCATTTAACTTTGGTTATGATCTGGTAGGCCCTTTAGGTCCCTGGCAAGGCTGGCATTCAAACTTTTTTAGCTTGTTGACCACACTTTTAACCTTAATCATTTATTGGAGAAGGGGTCTACAGGGTCTACATCTGAGAATTTTGTTTACTTAATTTAAGGTGCTTAGTGTTATATTTTGCAACATTTTATGGGAGTTTCAAGATTTTTCCACTTTTTTTCTACAAAGAATGAAAGTGTTTATTATTTTCTTGTACATTTTTTGGCAACCTTTCGAAACATCTTGGTAACCCTAATATGAGGCACGACACCCAGTTTGAATGCCTGGGTTTTAAGTAACAGAGAGAAAGGATCTTTTGTCTTTACAGAAAGTCCATCAATATGTAATATTGACAGCACTGCAGAGGATTCTCAGAGACAATGGAACAACAAACTACTCAAAGAGCAACCTGTAACCTCTGTCAAGAATGAACAGACTGGAGATGCTAACAACAATTCCTGGAATGAATATTACAAGAATTTCATGACCCATGAAGTAGGTGAAACGACAACGGTCACCGCCTCTCAAGGAGTTTCATCCTCCGATGGAAATATTCTGACTGTTAAAATTCCTATAGTGAGGGTGACAAGGTTAAAGCAAGGTTCATGGGATATCTCTGGTAGGGTGAACAACAAGGGGAATATTGATCCTCTCATTCCACCCGAGGAGAACTCTGTAACTGAGAAACCGAGAGATTCTAACCCTAGGGAGCAGATGGATGTTAGTGGTGGAGATCTCTTAGGCGCAGATGAAGATCTGCAGATGTCAATGACAACTGCTAGCCTGCCCCCAGATGACGAAGATGAAATGTGGATTCTAGCGTCTAGTGATGAAGAAGAGACCACGTCCACACCACAAGTTGGTGACATTTGTGATATGTCGCCCATGGTTTCCCAGTATCAATGGCAGTCCGATGATGGTTGGTGTTCAGAGGAACCTTCCATGAATGATAATGAATTTACAGATGTCAATTCACCTCTGGCAACTGGTGTAGCTGCAGATAGCTCAGACAAAGAAGATGAAAATAACAGAGCAGATTCTTTAGAGGAGATGTCTTCCAAGGCCAAAGGGTTGAGAGAGCTGGAAAGCGTATTAAGAGCGGACGAGGAACCTCTGGAACTCATCACCCAAGATCATCAATGTGGAGAGCAAGAATATGGAAGAACATCGGATGAAAAACACAACGCCTCCAAGTCTGAACCTCTAAAGACAGAGCTGCAGCTGTCAACAACAATATCTAGTGGTTGTCATGGTTATCTTGGTGACTCCACAGATAACCAATCAGATTCAACGACAGTCAAGGATGACAACAATTTCAGAGACAAAGCCCCCATTATAGGTCAGTTATTTGCTTGGTAAAAATAATTACAATCAGCTGCTTTCATTTGCATAAGTTGATCTGGCCATCAAACACATTTAATCATACAGTGTATCATATTAAGATTTCACCGCAGATGTGTAAAGTAAGACATTCATTTTCAGAGCAAACATTCACAGTTAGCGTAGACCTACCACACTGCTGTTACAAACCTAGCCATCCTTGCATTTAAGAATCAGAGCTGTTATTTCAGTTGTTACTCGTTGAGGAATAACACCAGCTAATTTCATCTTTGGACTAGAGAAAGTCTTCAGAAAGTATCAACCATTTGCAGTAGTAATGAAGGGCACATCTTGTATGTGACTTTTTTTATATTTTTTATGGAAGAGTACATTCATATTACAAATCCATATCAATTGGGTGACTCCTAAAATATTGGAGTTAGTAGAGTTGTGACTCTATCAACATGCAACACAGTTACATAGAGAAAAATACAGAATTACCATAGCCTACATACACTGTCAGTTCATATAGCAATTATGACTACAGCATAGTACAGTAGGCCTAATTACTTTCCAAACTAAGTACCCTCCTCCTCCCCCACCTCCTCTCCCTGCGGCCTCACTGACAAGGGTGGTCTCCCTTCTTGTATTCTTGGCTGGAGGTATATGAATCACTCTCGAATGACACAAATTTGTTCATGACCAAAAGTCTAAGGACATTTTTACTGTGCCATCTCCAAATGCATGCAGTCCAGCATATCTGAAATATTTGAAAAGTGGGAAATGAAGTCAAGGTTATGTCTGATCAAAGCAGAACTTATCCAAAATCTAATCTTTGTTTTCTTAGCCAAACAGGCTATAAAACTGAAATGTTTTCTTTGTTTGAAACAGATTGAACAGGTCATGTTGCAAAAGTCAACTGGGCTATAACATCATTGATGTTCTAGTTCCGGTTGGAAAGCCTGCCGCAGAAACAGCCAGCTAATAGGATGGGATATTCCACTGTTTGATCTTCTCTCACCCCTTTCCACCCCCTCCCCCTTGTCACATCCTCCCCTTCCTAAGGGTCCTCTCATATTTGGAATACTTTCTGTTGTTCTCTTTTAATCATATTTACATAATAAGAGTACGTTTTTCCTTCTCTTCTTCCAAAGATACTGATTCAACACCACAAAGAGCATTAAAATCCATGCCAGAGGAATTAACAAAAGCTAGTGTGGGTGTCAGCAGTAGCTTTCAGAAGAACATAACAAGAGGAAGGCCAACAGGTAATTCACAAAAGACACTGGCAGTACAAAGAAAGAATGCTAACAAGAACAAGGAGTGTCCAAACGCAGAGGACAATTTGTCTACTAGAAATCCCTTTCCATGTCAGCATTGTGTTGAGAATTTTGCTGATGAAGATCTCCTGGCAGACCATGAACGTACACACAGCAAGGATCTCGCTGTGACGATGAACCGCGGAGATTCCTCACAGAAAACTCTGGGCCATAGTGATCAAAATCAAAATCTTGTCAGTTGTCCGCAGACGCATGCTAAAGCGAAGCACAAGTGTGGTTATTGCGATAGAGTGTACAATAGCTACAACGATCTACAGAAGCATGAGAGTTTGCACACGGCGGAGTTAAAACAGGATAAACTTTGGTGTCGTTTATGTGATAGCGCATTCAAGACAAAAGGTAGCTTTCTGAATCACACAAAGGTTCATACTACAAACAGGAGAAAGGGGAAGCAGAAGAGCAGGGCAAAGAAGAAGAAATATAAATGTTCTTTTTGTGGGAAATTACTTTCCGTAAAGAGAGATTGGATCAAGCATGAGAGAACTCATACTGGTGAGAAGTCGTTTAATTGTCGGATCTGCGATAAAGCTTTCTCTCTGGCGAGGGTTGCAAGGTACCACGAAACGAAGGTTCACGCTAGACAACTGGCTAGTCTTTCCAGAAATGAGACCTCAACTGTTTGGGACAATCTTACTGTCCCAAGCTCAGCTGTTGCTACGGAAACCAGTGGTAGATCTGCTAATGGCAGAAGCGCCTCATCTGGCACAGATACGGTAGAGTCGCTTGACTTGACTCTGTCGTCCAATTCAGAGAAAGACAAAATGCCAAGTCTAAAAGCTGACAAAACTAAAGCATCTTCCGTCAGTCAGAACACTCCTATGAAAAGTCAGCTAAAGAATAAACATACATGCTGTTTCTGCCCAAGTTCGTTTGCAACAAAACAATGCCTTTGGTCACACATTGAGTACCATAGAGTTGAGCATTCTTACAAATGTTCATATTGTCAAAGACTATGCCCCTCTGTGAGTGCTCGGAAGATTCACGAGAGGTCACACACGGGAGAGAGACCTTTCAAGTGCAAACTTTGTACCAAATCTTTTATTCGTAAATCCCATTTAAAAAGACATCTAAAGACAGTTCCACATCCGGAAGCAGATTTATTAAACAAAAGTGCTGGAGATTTTCTGCATCTTTGAGATCAAAACTTCATCCTCATAGCAGATTGTTTTGGCAATGATATAAGAATTTTCATATTTGGTGGTAGTTTGTTCATGAAACAATAGCAGATTGAATGATGTCATCATTGCTATCCAGTTGAAACTGTTTCTGTCAATCCCTGTAATATTTTACTGATTTTTGCAGAGGAAGATTATATTTCTTCTAAAAAAGACAGTAGAGCTTAAACCCAGGTGATATTCAGACATTGTTACAGCAGGGTGTTGGTATGAAAGCTTTCACTGAAATCCAAAGGCTCATCTCAGGTCTTGCACTCCTGCTTAAACCCATGAGACATTCCCGTCACATCAAAGAATCAATCAGAGTCCTTCCACTGAAGTCTGGTAAGACTTGCCTCAACTTTGGAGTTCTTGCCTTAAACCCAGGTGACATTCAGACACTAACATCACACCAATGTCAGTTTGTGTTGAATTCCTCATAATCTTGTGATACCATACCAAGGTCCTTTACTGGTAAGATGAGGTACCAGCACCAGGAACACTGAAAGGTCTGACCATAAACATTGTAAAAGGTTTGCAGTCGGAGAAGTACTTGATAAAATCACATTTTGTGGGACATATTTTATATTCTTGAAGTAAATTATGGTGTCAGAAGAGGGCCCAATATCTGTGATGTGACCCCATTTTGATAGTTTTGTCTCTTCCAGTACTTCTGTTGTACAAAGTTGTTATTGTGCATCAGCTGGATCCATTACCGAAGGATCTTTAATATTTACTGTTTTTACTTTGGCTATGTGTTCAAATTGGTTACTTATTACCCATTTTTGTCTTCCATTTCAAAGCAATATAATCAACTTGTACATTGTTCAATTAAATGTGTGCATCATTCTAAATCGACAGTTTGACTCAGTTTTAAATTGTTATGTTTTCTGATGGCATTGTGCAAATAAATATGTTTGGAAAACTTTTGTTTTCTATCCCAAGTCAAGTAACTATAGTTAGCAAAAGAAATTAATATTTACAAAAACAAAAGAAAACATATCAAACTTTGTAACAATTTCATTGCATTTTATCAACAAGTCACTTTCATCTACAGAGTTAACTTGAGTAATTTAATAAAAAGTTCAAGCAGTTTCTTTTGCACCTTCCCTTCACCTCTTAAAGGTCACTGACTACTTACTCATGTTCTTTAATAGCTGGCCCTACGGCATGCTAATTACTACATGATAATAACTACAGCATGAGGAGTTTGCTCCAACAAGTAATACATTTTGTTCATAATATTTTATGTACTCCACAAGATGATAGTAAGAATGAAATCCAAATAATACATAATTATTCAATATTTCACGACAAGGTATCATGGATTTATCGCCATAAATTATCACCAGAAGAAAATTAGTCTGGTAACCTTGAGGGCATTTATATCTGGCCTGCAACAAGTTTTTTCACCCACAATTTTAGTGGGTGAGTGGGCCCAAAGGGCTTGAGCACCCTCTAGGCCTTTTATGAACTTTACTCAATCTAGATATTGCGTGACTGTATTTCTGTAGCAGCACAAGTAGTTGACATCCAATCCACAGGTTTTATTTTGAGGAGGGGGCTATGGCATTTGAATGTTAAATTCAGCTTTTCAGGTTGTTAATACAACTTAAATGTGTTGTAACAAACTCAAGAGGTATGAATTGTCAAAGACTAGCCGGTAGGACTGAAATGGAAACATTCCATCCAGCAGAGAATTGAATCTAACTAAGAAAATACAGTGAACTATAGAAGAGATATTGGAAGAGGAGTAGAAGTTTGCATATTTGAAACATACAACACACGTGGCAAGCAGTACTGTAGAAACGCTGCATCAGTATGTAACCATGAATGACATACTAAAGCTGAAAAATTGATCATTCAGTAACCAAATTAAAAGAAAGCACCTAGGCTACAATTTAACCAGCTATTTCTTTAAGACTCCATAATCTCAGCCTGTTACTTTAATAAATACACGACTAATGTAAAGGAAGACCTTTGGCTGTCACCTTTGTCTAACCATCAAAATGATACATCTAATTAAAAGTCCTACTTATGCTTATTTCTGATTTGAAATTGATTGATGCTATTGAACAGTTCATGACGTTTTTTTGCTGAATACCCGATACCCGACATGGTTTGTTTATACTTCCAAGTTTGTAAAGTTAATTTTCATTTCACATTTTAACAGGTTAACTTTGGAACTGGAAAGCAGGTAAATGTTGCTAATTTACATAGATTTTCAATTCAATAATGCCTGTTAAGATCATGCATATCCAGTCATCTCCATTAAGATGTGTCTGTTCTTCTGTTCATCAAGAGAGGACCCACATTGTCTCCACAATCTTTGTTGTGCTTGTTATGTGTTCCGTCGCAGAGTGGAAACTGCAAACAACAGAAGAGAATAGGATTAATTAATCATTTGAATCTTAAATCCTTAAAATTAATGACTTCTTCAAAGAATTCTTTTCTCATGATGAGTTTTAGAACAATGTGATAATGTTAACTAGTATAACTTAGTTAATTGTCTTATCATAGTTTTGTCACCATAAGAGAAAAGAATGATAAGGTAAGACCAGGCAACAGCCAGCCAACACAGCCATTCTTAATATTTTCTTTGACATAACAAATTAGCTGTTATGAGCTCACAAACCAGCACATTTACAGATCAACACATCTATCTATTCAGAATGCCTGGTCATTCAGTGGGGGCAGGGGTCAGCATTATCATTACCTTAGAAGACTGCCAACACCTGCAGAATGCAGTCACATCACCAAGGTCTTCAATATCAATCTTGCTGACCACTTTAGCTTCATGTTTATCAATTTTATGGTTGACTTTGCCTGACCCGCACATCTTCGTGGCTCCCCAGACTCCAATAAATGCTGCAGCACCAACAGCACCAGCAATGGAAATATAACGTACGTAATCTCTGCCTGCAAGAGAAAGATTTTTGAGATGGAAGTAGAAGAGATTTTGTGTAAAAGGTTTGTTAGATAAATGGGTAGGTTAATATGTTTGAGAATTCATTAGCACATGGTGCTCTAAAGCCTCTTTCATTACATAATGAAGTCATAAGGATGATTAACAAATCAAATTAACTATAGACTGCACTCATCTTTTTGTAATATTACATTATTGGAGATTTCATAACTTGAAATCACATGCATATAGTAATAGTACCTCTTTAAACAATTGCGTCTATTTGAAATAACAGCTATCATAAAAGCGCAATATCATGAGGTACCTGCAGGTAAGTTATAACACTGTATGAATGTTACCCAGTCCTATGATATATCATGTAGGCCTAGGCTGTTAGTTGTCCAGCGCCTCTGCTAGTATTAGTAATCTACCAACTTTGTTTGGTTCTAACGTTTCGCAATAATAGTTAATACATTACTAACCGTAGGCCCTAGGCCTAGCCTGTACCTTACAACGATTAACGTTAGACCGACCAGAGAAGTACGAAGAAAACTACCTTCAAACATGATGTAAGAATTTTTATGGCACACGTTAAGATGGGTAATTTCAAAACGCGAGTATGTACAGTTGAGACAATATTCAGGATCGGGACCTTCTAAATCCGCAAATCCAAACAGGGTAACCTCGACCAATCTGACAGTAACAGATAACAGTTAGGCTAGGAGTTTTGTTGCATATTAATATTGCAATGAGGCGTATCGAACGCCAATTGGGAAATAATGATTTACAATAATAAACATTTGGATAGGGTACAGTAGTATCATTGCTTCCTTCTTATATCTTTAAGGTAAATTCTCTCAAAAACCACCTGTATTTATTATCAATGCCTATTTGAAGTAATATGTTCTACGATAAAATTTTAGTCGTAAATGTATTGATACTTCTCAGACGACAATTGCTGGTCACAATTGAGTTTCGTGTTGCCTAGTGCAGGTTCGAAGTAGTGCTGTACAGTAATTTGAACTTTCTAGGCGACTGCTGGATGGTGAACATAAACTACAGGTCTACGATTGCACTCGAAACGAAAAATAAGGGAGAGGGTCCAAAACTGCTCAGTGAAACAAATGCAGTATATGCAATTTCAAACGAGGAACAGGATATTGATGAAATAGGGCACACTAATTTTCACCATTGTCAGAGTTTGATGTGACAAAGCTTCATCTGTTGGTTTCCAGTGTTGACGATGAAACTTCTACTTGAACACAGCAACCAAATACTAGATGGAAAGCCAAGACAAAAGTGAAAAGATCAGACTTACAGCCGGTTGGTATAAAATATAGCTGGTTTGAAATTTAGGGAAGTATAGCACAAAATCAAAACAGTGCTTGAAATACATTTTTAACCTGTATGTAACATGACTATTGAGAATGAATGCATGGGTCTCAGTAGTG
>JAAAKB020262206.1:0-10029 GCA_010014835.2 Apostichopus leukothele
TAACTATATTCTGCTGACTACTGTCTTCTAACTTGATGTCCCTCCCATTAAGCACCTTCTGTATGGACTCATGTAACAGATCATTATGATACACATATAAATCATGTCAAGTACTTTCAGTAGAAGACAACGTGTGTGTGTGTGTGTCTTAGATGTTAACTATACTATTATGTTAACTATATTCTGCTGACTACTGTCTTCTAACTTGATGTCCCTCCCATTAAGCACCTTCTGTATGGACTCATGTAACGGATCATTATGATACACATACAAAATTACAAATCATGTCAAGTACTTGCAGTAGAAGACAACGTGCATCATTTGAAATCTGTACACCAAACAGTGTATCCAGTATTGCACTGCAAGTAACTTCCCAGGTCCATTAAGCCTACAGTACTAACAGATCCTAGGGAAACTGCTATTTTTGCTTCTGCTGCCCGATATCTTTAGAACAATTTACCTGAATCCATCAAGCTCTCTCATTCTCTTGCATCCTTCAAAATCTAACCCAGAATCTTGTCTGCATCTAGAGTTCAACAACTTCTTCTGAATTTTTTAGTTTATTGTATATCTCTATTGTTTCTTTGTTCCCGTTTTGCCTGTTCTAGCTGTTGTGTCACTGCGCCATGGGGGCCGTCTATTTGATGGATACTGGAAAAATAAAATCAACTGTTCAGTATTGTTATTGTTTAATTAGCAAAGTAGGTAGATTGCAACACAAATATAAAGATATATAGAACCTTACTATTTTCAGTATTATATCAGAAGCGAATCTAGCATAAACCTCAAGACTGCTTCACAATGAGAAGACTAAAGTAGTTCCTGCTATGAGACGATCGTTTGACCTACAGTTCTAAATGATTGTGGGCGATTGAAGTTTCAATTCTTTTTGACATTCTGACTCTCTCACAGATCCAAACCCGTAGCGCCGACGAACCAATGACTACCTTTGTCTTTTGCAACAATTGCGGCAACAGGTGGAAAGTAAGTTGGAATAATAATTGTTCATTTATCAAGGTTTCAAACAGCATTACCAGATTCAGGAATGTGGCAAGTCGTTAAGGAACTTTCCCGGTTGTGTTGGATGACTGGAATCTGAAATTATGTTGTGCAGACGGTAAATTTGGTTTTCCGAAAAACAAGGCCTATAAAATTACAGCCACATCAAGAAAGTTGAAACACTTTGTAGTGGAACAGTTCACCAAGGGAAACTTGTTACTTTTGTAGGACCGAGCAAAAAAACTCATACTTTTTGGAATTCTTCAAAAATGTTCAAGTCAAATTGGCAATGTATCAAAGTTAAGTGCTATTTGACGCTTTGTACTTTGTGGGCAGGGTGGTGCAAATGAGGGAGGGGCAGTGGGTAAGAGGGTGGCGAGAGAAACAAATTATGAAAGTTAGTGACATCAACGCACTGGATGTAAAACTGCCTTCTGTTCTGCTATGTCCCTTTGTGTCAAAGGTTGTAATAGCGGGGAGGGTAATTTTGGCACTTTGCATCGTCATGTATTAAAACGAACCTCTCCACTGTTTCACAGAGGTGTTAAACCAAGTAGACCAGTTCCTTTATTTAATCTTATTTATTTAATCTTTGATTAATCTTTTAGTTTATTTAATCTTTCATGTTCAATTCTGTATCGTACTATTCTCAGCCTTTGAATTTTTAAATTCTTCCCTCCTATCGTTCGGTTTTTTTCGATGAAGTCCTTTTTGTACTCACTCATGGTTTTGAGAGCTTTTTCTAACCTTGTGCCCTGAAGTTTTCAGCTCTGTTCGTTTTCTTTTCAGTTTTGCTGATCCCACCTCGGTCTTGGTTTCATTAATCGAAATAACCGGGATCCACGAGCCGGATGGAAATAATGACGAAGCAAGAAAGGGAATTAACCGCCGTGATCAGGCTGGTAGAATTAGAGGATTGTTAAAAAGGATTTCCGTTGGACCAGGAAGAACACAACTGGTGGTATCTCAAACCACCCTGTGGGTAGGCCTGGTTGGAGAAAACTTCTGTCAAAGTTTCTCACATTGTTCAGGACACACACACAATAAGGCAAGACTATTGATAGGATGGGTTTCCCCTAAGCCATTTCATTCGTACAGATATATGTATTCTTTAAGTGAAGTGAATTAAGGTGAGATCTCCCTTCACAGTTTAAAGATTGATTAGATATTTTGTTTTTTTTTAGAGACATCTAGTTGCAATAATATGAAGTGATCTTGAGGAGAGGTGAATTTTTATGTCGAATAAAAATTGCAAGACTTTTTCGTTGTCGTTGAGAGTTAGCATTTTTTGCCAGCTGTGGGAAATTTATTCTCAAATTGTCTTTGACACAATGTCATATTAGGTTTCATTCAAGAAATGGCTAAAATCTATCTTATAGCATGTCATGTTTGGGGTGGTTCATGGCTCTTTGAATGTTGACCCTCACCAAAAATTAACTCAATAGTATGGAATAATTTAGTTTGCAATTACAGTAACTGTGTACAAAAAGTGCTATGCATCTCTGCACTTGCATATCAGTTTGTCCATTTTGCAAAGCAATTTGCCCATTTTGCACACCAATTTGCCTATTTTGCAAAGTAATTGGTCCATTTTGCAAAGCATTTTGCCCATTTTGCATAGCCATTTGCCCATTTTGCACAGCAATTTGTCCATATTACATAGCAGTTTGTCCATATTACATAGCAATTTGTCCATATTGCATAGCAATTTGCCAATTTTGCATAGCAATTTGCCCATATTGCAAAGTAATTTGTCCATTTTGCAAAGCAATTTGCCCATTTTGCATAGCAATTTTGTGGTGCACTACCGTATAGATAATTCCCTGAAAAGGAACAACAGACTTTTTAATGGCCTCAAACAAAATGTTTTTAATGGATAAAAATTTGAATTGAATGTCAACCAAGGGTGTCCCTGTTTTGCGTATGAAGTTAAACAAGGATATGTTTAGTTGAGTTAATACTAATAAGGCTTAATGAAACAATGGATGATTAACATTTAGGCCTGACACTGAGAAACATAACCTGGATCCTAATCAATTTAGCCACAAAGACTCGCCCCAAATCGTGTGCCGCCCTCTACTTTCCGTTGCTTGCAAGTGAAGTTTTTTTCTTGTCGCTTCAAAATGCAGGCAGTAATGAAAACCTGTAAATTTGTTATCTTTAGCTGGACTTGAGATGTCCATCGCTGCTATGTACACTGTGTTGTGGGTATTGACCGTAGCTACATGTATTGACTGTACACTAGTGTCTAATTACCGGCGGTAGCAAGCTGTGTGTGTATTTTCTGGTATTGATGGTGGTGTCTATACACTTCTATTACAGGTCAGATTACCGGCATCAGACGTTTCTTTGTGCGCGAGTCTTCACTCCCTTTAAGTGCAGTAAGATAAAGAAGTTCTCTTATTTCAACGTGTGCAATCATGGCTCCATACTACCAATACAGTAGGAGCTGTAAACCCTACTTTAACTTGGTACCACAGATAGTGGCAATAAACGTCACAGTGAACAATGTACATTCGACACTTACCCAAACGTTACAGAGTAACCTAAGCACTGTAGGATTATCCAAGTGTTATGATGACAGTACTTCAAAGTAGTACTACAAAGTTACAAACCATGATTCCACAAGTTTGTAAACATGGCGGTTCATGAACCACAAAAAAAGTGTTACAGACATGTCATCATTTAAAGAGCCGGGAGATATTAACAAACGTAATGAATAGTTGAAATATGTTTTCAGACCCAAGTACTTGAATTCAGAGCTGTTGTACCCAGCAGTAGGTACTTCGAGGCATTTCACTGCACCAGAGTCCCCCATGCAATGCCCTAGGGTTGGTTCCGAAATCTTTGAGCCAACGGATCACAACTGTGTCTGCACGAATGATCCAATGAGTACCAGCATGCCTATGCCTTACTCTGTTTCAATTTGAACATTAACAACTCTGTTGCATTTGACAAATTAACTACCCAGTTCATTTCCAGATATATATCACGGTACCTGTTCTCTTATATTACACTAATGGTTTTAAGTGCAGTTTAGATGGAATACGCGGTTAACATGGCCCATATTACTCTCACTCTTTCAACCAGGGCCCCTGAAAGCCCTGAAACACCTCCACTAAAGGTAAAGTGTTGCATTATTTACGTAACGCATCGAACACTAGCTGCTACAGGGCAACAGGGGATAAAAAAAAAAAACTCACCTCGAGGGGTACGTGTCTTGGTTCCCTCGACCCTGTCAACTGTTCCACCCCTTGTGCTGCTACATTGGCAATCATTATGATTGCAGAATAAGTTTTTTCTTGTTTTTTTACAGGAATATCGTGATCAGTTAACAAAGAGAAGTTTCTAAAATGACAGTTTTGTCGTAATTACAGTCATAAGCAGAGAAGTGCAGATGAAAAACACCATCTGTCAATATAGCGTGAATAGGATCTTTCCACCGAAATCAATATGGTGTTGATTTTTGGGAACAATATCCCCAAATTGATCTGAGAGAAAGGTCTGAACGTTTTTCCACAACGGAGACATTACAGTGCTGGTATATAGTGGCTGAGCTTCCGTTCCGTAGAGATGACATCATCTGCTTTTGATGCTGGTTTAAATATACAGATAGCGATGCAACCATCGACAACAAAAACAGTGTAACAACGGTGCCAGATTGAATATTAAGTGTTGCAATTAAACAGAAAAATCAAAAAGAAAAAAAACCCAACAGTGAAGGTATTAATGCATCCAGCATACTTAGGTGTTCATGCGAAACATGATGCATCACTGCTTGGTATACAACATCCAATACCGAAAAAAATATGCGTTTTTCCAATAGAGCAATTTTATCCAACTTTGTATTTATACTCGTCTCCACTTCATTGGTTTTCAACCAGTAGATTTAATTTGCTAATCGACGCTCCGTTCAATTTGCCTTTTTATTTTTGGGTTAAGTAATACTGGAGTACTTCGTTTCCATGCTACAACAAAATTATACCTTTCGACTTATCCATGGGATCTCAAAACTAATTAGCATCCATTCCACTGCCATATGTCAGGGTCTGTTTGGAAGAATCACTCGGAATTTATAATCGCTAATAACAACAATGAGTTATTTTCATATCTAAACACAATAGATAACAGTACTTTAGTTTGAAAGAAACCTTTTTTTTTTAACTTGATATCAATTCCAATGCCTAGGAATTAGTTAGCTTTCAGACAGTTAGTGTAGCTGGTATAGGATACTTTGGTTTAAATGAGTTCGATAGAACTTTTATTAACAAACTAAGTTTTATAGAAAACCACACTTTTGATGACTTTAGTTCAAATCCATAAATTTGAGTCCGTGTTAGAGTGTAAATGCATCATTCTACTGCCCAAATGTGTTCTCATAGAGACAGAAATTTGACCAGCTCCCCTTAACTGATCAACTTTAAGAAGACACTAGTTAAGAAAAGAATCCAATAGACTTAATATCTCATAATTATGTAACTTTTTTTCTTTCTTTCTTTTGTTACTCTCTCAAATATGTCGCTGGAATATAAAACTCCTCCCAAAATAAATTTATTCCACTTTTCCAGCTGATTTTTTAGTTCCCGACGACGGATTTAAAATGTTCAAATATCCGGACCGAGCACCTGGAATGTTTTCGGACTGAAATGTCCAGGCACTGATCTCTATGAGAAGGGTTTATACAACCAATAACCAGCTCTGTATTGATCCTCTGTCCGAAAAGATTCCAAGACAGCGCAAATATGATTCCTAACAACAATTCCTCCAGAAAAATATCTTCTTAAAACTGTGATCATACAAAAATTACAGCTTTGATGAGTCAAATCCAGATATTTAAGACAGATTGATCTATGACAGGTTACACTGCCATTATAACGGAGTGCTTTTCAAAAACTGGAAAAAAAAAGTCCGCAGTGAGTTTTAGTTTGATATGCCTGACTGCCCATAACCTTAAGGACTGAAAACACTTTTTTTCTTTAGTTGCAAATCCCAGCAGGGTTATATACCTATGGCACACGACAATAGTGAGGTATGCTGAACTTTAGAACAAGCATAACAGATATACAGTATCACAGCTTCTGTGCCATTGACACGTTTAAAGGAAAGCCATAGATTTTCAGAAAATAGGTTGCCTTGCAAGAACGAACACAACAGATTTGAAAAACGGAAGATTAGTCACATAATAGAAAGGCCCTCGTAAGAGAAACTTCTGTGTTTTTCGTTAGAAAGTCACGAATACACTTTAGAAGCAGTCAATTCTCATTCGGAGGCCCTTTTTGATATTGCTGCTAAAATACAAAACTTCTGGGTTATGGTTTAAAACAGTGGCTTTAAGTTCCGTCACAAATGTCCGACCAAAAAACCTGCAGCATATTCTTTAGAATTTTAGGTCTTAAGGCCTCAGTTTTTCATATGTTGTCTTTTGGTGTTTTAATTTTAATTCCATTAATGGTTCAATCCAATTTTATAATTGTTGACATCCACACAATTTTTCATTTTTTTTAATAAAAAGTCATATGGTCAAACAATAAGCTTCCATAAATTCCTAAATATTCATAGTTTAATTCCAATTAGGTTCATTAAGTATTTTTCTTTGCAAACTATGATAATCCAAGATATGGAAATTAGACATGCATTTATTCAAAAAATTGCTAATCCAAGTTCTTTCTTAATCTTCCTGTTCTATGGTTGTACAATAGTTTCAAAATTACATATTTAAAAATTCTTTGCAGAGTCTCCCTATCAACGAATAATTTTTGTTTATACTACTTTATGATCCTGCAAACTTCCAAGCAATCCAAAGTTTTGTCGCAAGTCAACAACAATTTAATCCCTTTTTCCTGCCACAAAACAAAGTAGTGCCCCGAGTCCGACTTTAATCTGCACCGTCACCGCAAAGCGCTAAAATCGAGAATCAAAACTTTTTGCTGAAAGAAGTGAGAAAGTTTAACTAGGAGAGAATGTTTTCAGTCAAAAGTTCACACAGTTGTCCGACTTTAAATGCCGCCTACCGATTAAACCGGCCATAATTATCGCTTTTAAAATAACTTTGGCTTCAAATTCTTTTGCACGCAATTAATGCTATTAGCTTCTCCACTTAACGTACCACCGTTAGTATTACAGCCCTATAAAGACACACAGCTGTACAAATAACTTTTTTTACAAAGCCCCGCTGATCGACCAAATTGTATCGATAACCAGTCTCAAGTTTCTCAATCATTTGATTCTCTTTTCTTCTTGATAATTAAGTTAATCAGACTAAAATTATTCTCCATAAAAAATTGGCCTTTCTTATCGGCAGTCTGTTTCACTACTGCTCAGATGTTAAAATTTGCTCCAAAATAGAATGAAAGTTATTCCAACTGTAAGGGATACATCGTGGCGTTGAAACACTTCTTGGTTTATAGTGAAACCCCTTTCAAAGATTCCACAGGTCGACAGGTTTTCTCCAAACTTAATTAAGTAAAACACGTTGCCAATCATCTCGAAAGTTACTCTAAAGTATACCTTTGGTATAAAAGAGTGAAAAATGCCACTTGTCTTGTGCTTGTTGTACTAAACTCTAATTTTTTATTCTTGAAAGTTTCGTCTGAAATCTTTAACCTCCCTCGATCCCTCGAACGACTCTTTAAAAAATGTGTGGCGAGAAATACCATTGAAGGCAACCCGGCTTTTAACGGAAAAGAAAAAATTGTGATAGTTCAACGTGCGTTTTGTATCGCTGGTTATGGCTTGTTAAACATGCGTATCGTTTGCCTTTAATGATTTTTCCTGACTTTGATAAAATAAAATCCATAAATTGCACAAGGATGTACACCACATGACCGTCATTTCTCCAGACGCGACCTAGCTACACAGAATGTGACGCAAAGAGAGACAATCAAATTAACAGCTAAGGCCAGAAAAGTGAAAACAAAAATGCAACAATTTGTTATTTTTGTTGTGTGCTTTTTTTCTCATTAGTATCAAGCAGAAATAAATTAGCTATTTCACTGGTATGACAGATGTTTAACAAAGTATTAATATTTTTCATGACACTTGAAGGTCACATCCTTATATTGTCCCATTTTAATTTGAAAAGAGTAGTCCTTCAAACGAGATGTATTTTGAAAAAGAAAAAATAGTAATAATATTTATAAAAAAACATATAATAAGAAAAATAATAGGTGGTAGTTGGGTGTTACCATTCTCAATAATTAACCAGTTATTAAGAGAACTGAAAACAGTGAAACTGAAGGAGGATAAATTTTGGAAGGGTTTGGGATTGGGGAAGGGGTGGGGGGGGGGTATACGGTTATATAGAAGCTAATATTTGCAGGCTACAAAGCAAACACAAGTATACAAGACAATAACTTTTACCAAATTAATTGTAGCACAGGTAGATTGTTGGTGTCTTATTTTAGTAAGGTATTTCTGCTAATTAATCATGATTACTATAAAGAAAGTTTAAAGTCCTACAGTGCTTAGTACTGCTTGCTTTAAGTCTGCCCATTCTAAAACTGTACCATACTCCATCCACTCCCGTAACTTTGGTTTCCAACAGCAAACTCTTTGGTACTTATTTTAAATCTCAACATATGTCTGTATGAGGACAAGTGTTTCGAGGGTCGAGGAAGTGGGAGTGCATGGGGGGGGGGAGTTGGTTATTATTGCTTTAACACCCTGGTGTGATGTTGCAAAGTAAGCTATCCCAAAAGAGTATCCCAGGATTTGCAAAAGCTGTCGGTTGTAGTTTACAATTGCATTTCATCTCATCGTCATGGAAACATACACTTACAGCTTAACAAAACCACAAGATATGGACAGTGTCTGATCACGAGTATGCGTTGCTAAATCAATGTTTAGGTGTACCTCACCGTTTTCTCATTTAGTATCTATTTACAGGTCTATATTACACCAACAAGTTTATATAAGACATTCAGAATGTGTGTCTTAAATATAACTGTTGTTGGTCTTTAATTGCCACAGCCTTCAAATTGATGGAGGATTGTAAGTGCCAGAATGAAGTTTTAAGAACATATGCAAAAATATCCAGTATTAACCCAGGTTTGGTAGTTCACAATAAAATGATATTTTTCTCAATTTTTTTTCATGGGATGTTACATCTTAAAGAACATGATAAGATATATCATAGGGTGAAAGTGTGGTGTGATGTTTATAGCATGAGTTGTTGTTTAATCATAGAGGGTATAATTGGATGGTGTAATTGTGGTATAATATTTTATTGTCAAAATGGTGATATGCTGATACTGTAGAATTGTACCTTTACTATATAACTTTCTGCTAAAGTGTATACCAATATTATACTTATTTTCAGCAACTATGTAAACTAACCATGCATTAAGTTAAAACCTAAATTATTCTAAATTTCACTAATCTGGGGAAGCTAACTTGCAGGACCATTTAACATCATAGAGCTAATAGGCTATCTATTCAGTTTAATACAATAACAGCAACGAAAGAAAGGCAGAGTTAGGTCATCAAAGTTAATCTACCATGGCATAATTGTCACGTCCCCCTGTAGCCAAGGCAACTGTTGCTATGTACAGCGCAATTATCTGTTAGACAAAACATAGTCTTAAATTGTTAAAAGAGCTGGTACAGGTATCTGCATGCATTAAATCCAATAAATCTTTTTTCTCTTTTTTTTGTGCAATTATCATTCCACAACAAATCTAAAAGTTTAAAGGGATTCCATGAATGAGAAAATATAAGATAAACTAATAAATACAGAAAGAATGAAAGGCAGGATAATTACAATATTTCTAAGGTCCATCTACACTCGTTCCATAATCTAGCAATATTAGCAATGTCCCAATATTCTTTAAGAATAATACTAACATGTGGTATTATCAGAATTAATTTGTGCAGCAGCTGAGTGGGGGTGGGGTGGGGGTGGGAGAGAAGGGAGGGGGAGGAAGGGTGAGTATGGATATGATGTATCACGTATGTTCAATGTTTCATTGGGCAAGAAAGTTGTGTATGTGGCAAATAGTAGTAACATCAAAAACTCCTAATTCTGTGAGAGCG
>JAAAKB020262217.1:0-18547 GCA_010014835.2 Apostichopus leukothele
GTAAAGCGCCTTAGAGCAATTTCTGATTGGATAAGGCGCTATAGAAATTTTGTATAATAATAAATAATAATAAATAACTTTATGGTTTGTTTTAACTGGGGCTTATTTTGTTTTCCAACAGTATGTTAGCGAAAAGGTTGGAGGCGCTGAGAAGACACAGATTTCTGAGGAATATGTAGCCATGGAAAAGGTAAAGTGTACTGTAAGCAACGCTGATACCATATAATACTGGTACCCTTGCCCCAGTCCCACCCTGACATTTATACCAACCCCTAATCACCTCTGCTCCCCCATGCCTCTTTGTCAGCTCATAAAGAGTACTCTTCAGCATTATCATAAATCCACAACCCCCCCCTCCCCCTACCCCTACCCACTACTATCTGATTCCCTGTCATGTCATCCCACATCTTCACCACCGAATGTCTCAGTACCTAGTGAAAACGAAACAAATTTACATGAATCCCTCAGATTCTGCAATTCGAAGTCTTATCCATACATGTATGTGTACAACTGTTGCTGCTACTTACTGTTTCAATTGTTATCATAGTTTCATCACACTTCCATAAAACAGGAAACTAAAAGACAAAGGTTCAAACAAAATTACATGAATCCCTCAGATTCTGCAATTCAAGTCACAAAGTTGTCTTATCCGTACATGTACAACTGTAGGTGCTACTTACTGTATCAATGGTTATCATAGTTTTATCACACTTCCATAAAACAGGAAACTAATAAAAGACAAAGTGTCAAAAAAAAAACTAAACCCAGACTAAACAGGTTCATTTTTGTCCTCAAGTTCACAAGTGCCTTACAGTATATGCCTGTGTACTGACTTATTTATTACAACTGACTATTGTGTTGGTGAAACTGCTTTTCCGCATTAGATTGGCTATGTGGGTCAAGTAGGTTCATCCAGTTGTTCTTTGTTTCTGTTGGCCCCATTTTGATGGCAATGTCAAGATGCATAGCACGAAGCTTCGATACCGAAAGTCTTCTCCATCGATAATTCCATCAATGTCACAAGGGCTTGCCGTCAGTAATTTGTTACAGGTCTGTCAGTGTGTGCATATGTTAGACAGTTAGGCTATGAGACCTGCACAGCCAGGGTATTAGAAAATACCTCTTAACTACTGTACACAGACCATTGCGTTGCAAAGTTCAATTATCTCTGAGCCCCATAGTTAATGTAGTCAACGGTATCTGAAGTAAATCTCCATTCCATCTACTGTTAGCTCATTAGGTCAGTGCCATTGTTTGTTTTTACCTTTAATTAATTAGCCTGGGCTGTTTAAACACAGGATTCTCCTGTATTATACTACAATCATTAGAAAGCACAACCACTTTGAATTTTCCTGTGAAGTTATCTTGAATAATACAAAGTATTATTTTAAAAGTAAACAAATGTTTTACCACCGGCATATAGTAACCCTTAAAACTTTATATTCTGCATAACAGTATGCTCATTTCTAATCCATCATATTTTTTGGGAGGGAAAAGGGGAGGGGGTGGTGAGGATGAGGTGGGAGAATAGCTACTTTAATGAAGTTGTGTTGATCTGCCCTACTGTACAGTGGAATGTAATGATGAGTAAAGACATACTGTTTACAGCTGAAAAGCAACCAGCTCTACAGTGGCTTAATTTTGAGGTTTTGTTAGCAGTTTATGAAGTTTCAGTGAGGAAGGCACAAATTTAATCTGTCAGTAATTAAATTAAACTGACCACTTCTGTTTGTTTTGTTTCCATGGTGATGTTTGTTTTTCTCCTAATAGATTTGACTTAGTCTGCATACAGTACCTCTGTGGTTAAATATTTATAGAGGTTTCTGTTACTGTGTAAACCTGGTCTCATGTATTTTGTCATAGTCTCAGTGATATAGAAACATACTCACATATTCTATGATATCAGTATGGTTTACTGTACCGGTAGTGCTGGAATTTTGGTCAAATTACTCAGAAGAAGGGAGGGTGGGGTCAGCGCATAAGGAGGGAAAAGGAAAAAAAAGGTAGTAATTCTGAAAATTAAGCCCATTTTGTGAAACACACTCTGTCTGTGAAGTAACATTTAACCAGCCTTGAATTACATAGATGTGTAAAACATTCCTCTTTTAAAAGATTATGAAAGCAAATCTGAGTTAGAAGTATGTATTGCCAATATAGATCCATGCTTTTTGTACACTTGAACGCACTGCGTGTGTTCCGGATCTATGGTCTGACTCCATACAGTATGTATTGGGATTTTTGTCCTCTGTAATACAGTTCTGCATTGATCCAGGTATTAATGGTCATACTGTACTACTGAAACAAGGTCTGCCAAGAATTAGAAGCTGCAAAACTGTTTGTCAGGAACAGTGCATTGACTGTCTATCACTGGAGAGCCAATACAAGGCATGATTTAGCTAAATATTAGGGTGTCTCTCATGTAAATTGTAAACTCTTGGCTGATATTCCACATGACTAAACGCACTAAAGCTCTTCAATATCAAGTTAGAGACATCCAGTTTCCTTTTACCAGATGCCCAGTCCTCCCTCCCCTTCTCCCCCACTCCCCCAGCACCACTCCCCTCTTACTTACCTCTCTTAAATATTGTGTCTTTAGAAGGACCTTCTCTATTGGCAGGTTTATCGTCTTGTAATGCTCTGGTTCTGTTGTACATAAAGAGATCTATATCACACTCCTTTCCAGACAAATGTTTAAAAGCAGTCCATAATTTAATGCATTTATCAGGTAGTTAAATACAGATCTGTATATGTATCTGATATTCTGATTAACTCTTGATAAAGAAAATATAGGAGAAAAATGAATTTTTCACAGAGTGACTATGTAACACTAAGATACCGTACTGAGTAGTGTAGTGTAGATTTATTTAGGTAACATCACTAGCAGTGACAGTTTAGTTGGTATCAATCATGGAATCAAAACGTTACATTGTTTACAAAAGCTTCACTACAGTATATTAATTTGTCATCCATGGGCTCACATTCTTCCTGACATAACATATATTGTATGCTGTTATTGGCATGTATACTGTAGGTAGTACAGTCAGCAGCAACACGGGGAAGTATGATCAGTCTGAAAATCAACCACGTTCCATGTGAGTTTAAAATAACTCTCATTTAGGCAGTAAAATGTAGTGTGACCTGTATATCTTGTATGTAATCTTGTAGCTCAGTTCATTACCTGTAGTACTGATTGCTTTCACTATAGATACACTTTGTTATGGGTCTTTTGTCAACATGAAGTACTTTTTCTAGCTGTTTGCTTTTTTTTAAACAATTAAATTAATTTCCTGCTGAACCCATTGTGTACATATTACCACTAGTGTGCTCACTCATGGTAGTAGCATGCTTTAAGTGTCAAATTGATAGTATAGTATGATAGTATCTAATATTTCACCTTGTTTCTGGAACAACCCAAGGTATACACGATTAAATGTGGGTAAGTACTCTTCTATACTGTAGATATATAGCAAGTTGTTCATCTCCCTGTAGGCTTTATACATGAAAGAGTTTCACAGTATTTGCAATTAACAATTTGCAGACTTTGCAATTTCAGGGTTAAGAAGTGTCTCTTATATAAACACAGACTACCCGTACAGTGTATAGCCTTATCCTGTTAATAATGTCAATTACTGTGCACATTCTTCTAGGAAGAGTTCGATCTTTCACTTTTTTTTAGTTTTGTGAGTAAATTTCACTTCACTGATGAATGTACAGTAGTAAAAGTGGATGCCCCATGATTCCTCACAACTTTCGTTTTACCACATTGTAAATAGTTGCTGCGGATTTGTTCACACAATCTGTCTCGTAGTACAGAATACTGCAGTTTTGAGCCGTAGAATCAGGACTTGAAACTGTGACCTCACTCACCTCAGTAGACTAGTAGTAGTATAGTATACTGCAGTTTTGATTCATGATAGAAGTGGGACTTGAAGCTGTGACCTCAGTTCATAGTAGTACAGTACACTGCAGATTTGAGTCGTAGAACTGGGACTTGAAACTGTGACTTCACTCACCTTAGTTAGTAGCAGTACAGTACTGCAGTTTTGAATCTTATAAATGGGACTTGAAGCTATGACCTCAGTTCGACTGTGAACATTCTACAAAGGGAGATACAGTATATCCATTCTATCCTACAGTACACTGAATCCTATTTAGCACAATGGGCAAAAGCGGTTAGGGGTAAGGGAGGGAGCTGTCGGGAGGTACAGTTATGTTTGACCGAGAAAGTTAAATATCCTGTATTCTGGTTTAACAATAGAGTAAGTGGGTACAATACTGTCCTTGTGTACTCATGCAGTAGCATATATAGAGATTTCATACAGTGTTAACAGACCATCAATCATTCCCAATACAGTACTTCACTAAATAACCAAATGTGCAGCTGTTCGTGAAGGTGATACACATTGTTTTATAGATTTTGATCTGATTGAAAGCAATAGATTCTATAAATTTTACACATTCTTCCATGTTGGATGACACCTGGTCAATTATACCTAATGTCACAGTGCAGTGAATAGTAGTGCCATTACATATTTTTACAACATACTGTGCTGTGTGTTATGGTTATATGTGTAGGACAGTGAGTAGAGCAATAGCTTCCTGTTGCATATTATGATACAAAATGAAAAAAAAATTGTCAAAACAATGACATTTATTTCACTCCTCTCTTTCCTATTTCCAGTCTACTTATAAATGAACTTTCCTTTACCAAACTTGTTTTCAAATTTTGATTTATACCTTTTATATCAGCAAATTATGCAAAATTTACACATTTCAGGTATACTTATAAACTATGAACTACTGTGATTCCATTTTATGGTGGACTAAAGCAAGCATAGGCCTACAGTATGTTGAGGTGAAAGCTTAATTATGTTGTTCCATATTCTGACAGAAACCTGACACCAAAGGTTTAATTTTCACACTACTGTAGACATGAGAATGTGAAAGCTAGGTTTCATTTCTTATATTATGTCAGGAACTATTGTAGTACCAGGCACATAACTCCTGGGAAAGAGATGTGGTTGTTTTTAGTTCCTGAATGGTTTCCTTTTGAGGTTGTTAATGGAGGAAGCTTCTTCCGAGGTCAGCTTTTCCTATCGGTGGCGCTTGTTTGACATGTAGGGTAAGGCGGATATCCAGGTGCATCATTTTCAACCATTGTTGCATCCAATGGTGAAGATTAAATAGAAACACTTGTTCATTAGTTGGCACAGTAGTAGTCAGGTTAAAATTTGCTTCACGAAATAGACCCAACACGTTGTGTTTAATGCACAGGTAAAGATTTGTTCAATGTTGTCTGATCATATTAACACTGACAAGTGCTTTAAATATCCGCATATTCATGACCACCCATGACAGAAGGACTGACTAGTGCTTTAATATCTGCATATATACTGTATATATAACAATATGTCGAGAAAATATTAGAACTAAATATCTTTTGTTGATAACTGATCTGTAAAATGAAGTGACCGGCATGCTTATTAAAAATTACTATTAAACCTTGTCCAAAACATTAACAGTTTGCCATAAAACTGTGTTCAGCTTGTCCTTATAGCTCGTTTAGAGTCATATATCACTAAGGTAATACTTGTTTGTGGTTATATAAAGAAGGTAACACTTTTTCTTTCACAATTATTAAGAGAATTATATATGCGAAGCCTGTCGTAATAATTAATTCTGACTGACAAAGTTCCGTAATCCACGGTCATGAGGGAATGTGCATATTTTAGCTCTGCTAGTTTGCATTTAACCGCAAATATACTACCATGTAGTATATTTATGCAAATGTAGTACCAAGGTTCTGTGTACAAAAATATTCTTAAATGTTTTGTATGGAATTTTTTCCATTTGCATGGCATAATATTGCAATGCTTATAAACTTTTGCTCAACAGGTTTAACTCAAATGACATTGTAAAGTACTGTTTTACACCTTTGCGACAGTTGCTGTTTTCTTGAGGACAGAATACTTTATTCCATAAAATGCAGTAGATTTATAGCTCTATAGACACTTAATTATCGTTGAAACAGTGTAATACTGTACCGCAGCTTGCTAAATTACGATTGCCTACAGTGTGTCTTTTAATAGTACAGTGGCACACAGTAATCATTAAAGCTGATCTGCATAGCAAACAAATATGCTAGGATAACCAAAAATATGGTCACCTGTAATCATACTAGTTTGTTGTGTAATTCCTGTTTCACTGCTCCCTTCAGAAAAACTCAGTCGATCCTCAAATTTAACCCTCCTCTATCTTTCTGGGAACAATTTGGAGCCCAGAAAACTCCTAGCTATTTTTAACATGTTAATTTTGTGGGTAGGCAATTTCAATATAACTCAGGCTTTAATGTTTTTTAATATAGCCGTTCTGGCCCTGATACTAACCTACTTTGTTGAACTTGTCTTCAATGTACAGTACAGTGTTGTACACTATGCCTACCATGCTTAATTAAGTAGTATATATGACACTAGGCCATGTCCTACTGTACTGCATTTCGACTTGTACAATTGTTTCAACTCAATTCCCGGTACTGTTTAACTGGTTCACAAAAGTTCACGGTCTGCATACAATGGTGTGATGGAGGGTAGGTCAATTAATAAAACACTCCAGTAAATTGTCAGGGTTGTTCTTAATACAGGATGAGAGGTTTTTTTCTCTCCATATCCTAACCAAACATATCAGTACTCGCTGTGTGATTACCATATATGGTGATAATTATTACAATGATGTTATGACTCACTGGCAATGTGTTGGTGAGGTAATACACTTATCTTTATTGTGTACAGTAGTGAGTTTGCATATTTATACACTGTATGACAGTCTACAAACTGTAATTACAGTCACACAATCAAGTGGACACTTTATAAGGCACTACCACTGTACCACAGTGTACTTAGTCAATGACACAGTCAAAACTTGGCATGTTGAAAGGGCACACTTGTGAACAATAGATCCAAGGAAGATCCCAAGTCTTTCATGGGTAATTTTAGAAGTTTGAAATGAAGTACACAGTCACAGTCCTCTTCAAGTGTTGGTTTTCTTATTTCAGCTGTAGTTGCCCATTAGTTAGCATTTGTATAATCCCTCTGATAGCTCCCTTCTTCCCCTCTTCTGCTCCCCATTATCTCTTCTCTCCCTCCCTCCCTTCCTTCCTTCCTTCCCCTCCCTTCCTTTCTTTGCTCTCCCCTCTTATTTCCCTTCTTTTCTCTCTCTGTCTCTTGTTCTCTTCTCTCCCTTCTTTTCTCTTCTCTTCTCTTTTCTCTCCCCTTCTCTCATTCCTCTCTCCTTCCCCTCTCATTCCTCTCTCCCTTCCTTCTTCTCTCCCTGACCTTTCCCTCCCTTCCATCCCCCTCTTGTCTCCCCTCTTCTCTCCTGTTTTCTTTCCCCTCTTCTCTTACTTCTTCTATTTTCTTCTCTTCTTCTCTCTCCCCTCCTCTCTGGATGTCCTCTTTCCCTTTCTCCCCCCTCCCTTCCTGTTGAATACCTCCCTATTCCCACCTCCTACCATCCCCTCTATCTTCCCTTAAGGCAAATAATGTATAATTCTGCATATATAACTCTATGTACTGTACAGTAATGTTTATTTGTTATGAATGATTGAGGTTGTTGGACTTTCAATCATTTTTGGACTCATATGGAATCTAAGTTAAAACAGACTAGACTTCAATGATTCAATCAAGCATTAGAAAAACAAATTTGATTGTCTTTATTGCCTATTGCTGACAACTTATGATATTGGAAAAGAGTAAACATAAATTCATTGAAAGTACTTGTAAAATGAACATTCAGTATGACAGTACAAGTTAAGAGATGCTTCAGTACTAGAGACCTACAGTTATAGTACTCACAGCATAACTAGTCAGCACTTAACATTGTGCATTTTTGGCATATAGACATATACCTTATATGAGACATTCCTGACCAGGATATATATTGGTTTTGACTGTGTTTATCTAGAGATGCATTGATAAGTTGTGCAGTACAGTATTTGATAAGATCTACTACATAACAGACAGCTAGGCCAGTGTAATCTTTATTCGTCAAAGTTAGGGCTGAAAGCAGTGATCACTAAACCATTTTGACATGTACAGTATGCTGGCAAGAATCCTTTCACATATTTCTATTACATTGCTGTAGGAATATGTTCTTTCTATTGGACAAATTGTTAAAATATAGAAAGTAAACTTGTAAAAGAGCATGTTGACTATCGAAGCCTCAACTAGACAATTGCAGTGGTTCACATTAAACGGAAAAAAAAAAATCCAGACTTCGTCTGTATCTAGAACTATTTCTCAAGGTCTATTTCAGTTCAATTCTCTGTTGTCATTGAGTTAATTCCAATATGGTAGTAGCTCATGCAAAGATCATTGTTGCCTCCTAAAATGTTGCAAGAACATACAGCTTGTTCAGAAGGACTCTTTGGTCCCTTGTCTTACTTCCTAGGCATCCTACAGTAGCTTACTTGTCTTCTCACAACGGTAGCATTCTGTCGAGCTACTTTGTCTAGAATGCACTGGTAAACGTGTTTAGCACTGTACACCCTTAGCTGCAAAGGTTGCCAGTTCACTCTAGACAGGGGTAGAGCGAGAGTGCTAAGGTTGTGAGTAGACAGGTAAACTTGTTGCTCGTAAATAACCAAACCCAATGAGATTTAAGATTATAAAACATATATCACATTAATATATACATACTGTACATACTACATGTGCTGCATAGGTTGCTTGTCTTAATTGTCTAACAACATTGTAAATTGCACTTTGGCAACTGGTTGCTCCACACAGTCAACAACTTAATTGAAAAAGTAAAATGTTATTGCAATATTCAAGACTGTTGGCCTCCATATACCATAGTTGAAATGATTGATGAGACGACTACAGGAAGATGTCAATTTTGTCAAGACATATTAATAATTCATAAAACATGCATTAAATGTCAATTTGTTTGCCAGGTACAACTTTTCTCCTTCTGATAGTCTTTGTGACAAGCAATACTGTACAATATGTCACATCGATTATAGTGTGAAATAACTGTAATGTGTACCAGAGAAGGACTAATTAAGGAAATAACAGAGCTGATCATGTCAAGACATATATAATATATATATAATGTACGGTATCAAATGTTAATTTGACTACGTTCATGTTTTTGTCCTGCCTTTATAATATTTACTGTATATAGTTACAAGATGTCACATCAATTGTGCATGATTGTACAGTGTGTATGTACCAGAGAATGACTATTAATGAAAGCCATTCACACATTCAAAACTTTGTACCGTATTATCTGTTAAGAGTTATCCAACTTCTATTGATTATCTTTGTTATTATTTGAGTGTTTGGCTTCATCTAGTTTATCATTTACAGGTAAGCTCGGGCATTGAATTTGACATGTGCAATGAACTTAGATGATTCTGGAGATAAATTCCGAGGAAAGCTCTAAAGTTAACACCATTTATTAATATTGTACATGAACTAAATACAGTAGAAACAATGCATTATTTTGGGCACATTCACCATCCTGTTCAAGCATTGGTTTATACTAAATTTCAACTGCAGTTGCCTCTGTTAGCATTTGGATAATATCCCTTATCTCTCCCCTCTTCACCTCCCCATTCCCTCCCTCTCCATTCCCCCTCACCCTCTTCCTCTTCCCTTCTTCCGCTTAGAGCTCTGTCACCACTATTTCCCCCTTTTCCTCTGTTTACCCCTCTATTTCACACCCCTTTCCCGTCCCTTATTTCTGTTTTTCCCCTTCTTTCCCCTCACTGCCTCCCACTCTTTTCTCTACAGTTAAATCCAGAGTGCCCTGTCTTTAATTGTTTAGTAGTACTGCAGATCAGTTCGCACTAAATAAGAAGCAATTCCATGTTGTGTACTACTGTACAGTAGATGTAAATTTAAAGAATTTGGTGGTTTGAGCCAACAGTTCAACTTGGAGCCACATAGTGCCTATAACTGATTTACAGCTGTTCGTTTGGGTACCTGAATCATTTAAGTCCCAGTCATACCTTAAAGTTTTCTATCCATTAAACATGGATTTTATGTGTGTATTTATTTGTAAATGATTGATAAATGAATTTGAAAAATAAATTCAATTTTGTTTGTATCTCCTACAGCAAATTGATGCCACAACTGCAGCAGTTGATGAAATCATGACAAAAACCATTGAATTTCTGCAGCCGAATCCAGGTAAATTTGATCTCTCTTCAGAATCAGCCTTTCCCGAAGCCTACAAATCTTCATTCTCCCACCCCCTCTCAAATCATGTTGGCTTCTCGAAGTTGTTGTCCAGTCGATATTGGTGTACTATCCAGCTCCATATTAATTCCTATTACCTGGTAACATTCTAGCACTACACCCGCAATGACCCTATATAAGGTCACCGATCTCCTTCTGAATCTACCATATTGAAGCCTATCACGCATGCTCATTTACAGCTCCATATTGTGAATATCTGGCAAATCTGAGGATTATAACGACTTTACACATGTTGCAGTTTGCGTTCAAATATAGTGTTGATGAAAATAGGAAATTTCGAACTTATTCACTGAAAGATGACTAGCTCAGCTTTTTGTGTATAATCTGTTTGATCTATAGTTATTTGTCACCTTAAACCTTTTGTTTTGCAAGGTCATCAAATTATCAATATATAAAGTCCATTCAATTAAATATTGAATTTAATGATTTTAAAGTAGCTTGTTGAGTTTGGTTGGCAATTTGATCAAACCTTCTTTGGCAAATTCCACAAAATAAGATTGCACCTGATACTGTATGCACTAAGGCACTGTCCTAAGTTTTGTCACCAAATGAAAATGTTAATTTGATACTATCAAGATTCAGCATTTTGTCACATCAGCACTTTCGTATAATCACCTCGTATAACATGCCGATTTCAAAGTTTTTCAAGTTTGCCTGTTTGGGTATTCCATACAGGCCCTGCCAAAGGAATGCTCCCAGAGTATCTTTATTTTTTTAATATTTTTTAAAGTTTTGTTATCATTTTTGGTAAATAGCAGTTAACACATCTTTTGTATTCTAGCTGTTCATTGATCTTTCTGAGTTTGTACTGTTCAACTTCCAGTTGTTATAATTATTCTTCTTTGTTGCAGTTGTATTGTAGAAGTTACATATAGTAATGCACACAGTGTGTATCATTTTTGTCTTCTTTGGCCTTCATTATTCAATGGGGCTGTAACAACACTGATTTAATGCTGATCTGATCTTGCCTATGAAAATCAGTGGGAGGATTTTAACCTTGAGCATCTTGAGTACATCCTGTATCAGAGTACTGAGTGGGTGGGGTGGAAGGGGTTATTGAGAGTGCAGTGCAAATATGTTACCAGTTATATTTATTATATTTACATTGTAGTTTTTATAATATTCACTATTCATGAACATAAATGTTGTCGGTACATCTGTTGATTCCTACTTTTGTACTACCATTTTTTCCCCGTTTTGCCAACTTTTCTCGTACTTTCTCTACAGTCTCCCTACATGTTTACTCTTCACCCACTCCATGAGTTTTTGATTTGTCTACTTTTCAGTCAATCGTGCCAAAGTGAGTACCGCCAGAACCATGAATAAAATGAGAGGGCAAACAACGACGAGCAGGTATCCACAGGTGGAGGCACAACTTGGAGAATGCTTCATGAAACACAGCCAAGATCTAGGCGAAGAGTCCTATTTTGGTATAAACTTGAGTACCCTGTCCTGCTGCATATGATATCAAAAAGCTTGTACATATATAAGTCAATTATTCATGGGAATTTGCTCCTAATAGGAGGAATTTTTACTCTGTATGTGATAGTCCAAGACAAAAAAAAAGAATTGGGTGCTACGTAGTAATGTCTCTGTAGCTATTACGCTATTCAAGATACTTTAATATATATATATGCCAAATCACCAGAGTGCTCCCTTAAAGACAACACCGTTTATGAATGTCTGACAACTGTTAATGTTAACTCGTGGTTTAATGAATTAAAAAAACTCAGCCAAAACATGTTCCTTAAACTTGTATATAAATAACACAGCAGCCTAGGATGACATTCAACACAACACAGCTTGCCTTGAATATTTGTAACACATTGCATACATGTCTTTTGAGGCCATTAAACTCTTTTTGTTTTCCTGTGGAGTTTTGTGTACAGTAGCATCTGAGGAAATGATGTAATGGTCTGTGTATTAGACTTAGCAGTCCAGCCACTTTCATTAAGCCTTATAGGTTTATATGACCATTTCTAATAAATTAAAAGTATTATATCAAAATACAAACTGGACTGATAGCAGTGTCTTTTGAATGTCAACAACTTATCAAAGTTAACTGTGTGTCTCAAGTCATCATTTAAAACAAAACTTGACAATTTTGCAATCAAATTGGGGTTTGCTTTTTTGAGATCACTTTAAATCAAGAATACTCACAGAGCATGTTAACCATAAAATGGAACAATCAGTGTATTTGGAATTTCTGGGTCAAGTACTTCATTTCTTCTCCTACTTTCTTTTCAGGTATGGCTCTGAAGGACTGTGGCGAAGCTATGAAACAGTTATCGGAAGTGAAAGATAGCTTGGACATCAATGTAGTGCAGAGCTTTATTGAACCCCTGGAGCATCTGAAAAACAAAGAACTGAAAGAAATTAATGTAAGAAGTACTTACAATTTAATGCAAAGCAGAGGTTAACATTCTTAAATGCAGAAAGGAGAAGGAGGGAGGGAGGGCAGGGAAGGGAAGGGGAGGAGGGTGGTCCCCATCAACATGGTTGTCTCTTGGGCAGCTGAACTAGCTATGGACATCTCTGCATATGCCACTGAGTAAGTCTTGTGCAGAATTTATAGCTGCTACTGTGAAAATGTTATCTCAGTGTAAGGCACTTTGAGAAAACAAGTGATCTCTGACATGGTATGTATTCAGCATGTATCGTTTCGCAAGTATCAGATTTGAGTAACTTTCAAAGACAAAATCACAGGTATAAGAACCTCAGTGCATTTCATCCATCCTGCCTCTCTTTGACAATCATGATAAAGTATTGTTTTAATTTTGAAAGAGATATGAGTTCCAATCACCCAGTACATATTGCACTAGTAGGTAGATACTATATCACTGAATCTTGAGCATGTCTCATGACATGTTTGTGTTATAAACCAACTTGTGTCACCCTTACGAGGATATCCTGTGGTTGTTGTTTTTAACTTTTATGTTGCCAAGTTCATTTTAATCTCTGTGGAACCAAAATTAGTTGCTCAGATGATGCATTTCATTGTGACAAACTTGTAATTGACAGGCATTTTATTTTTTAGATATTTGTCTGTGAAGTTCATACCCACTACTTTGAAAAACAAAATCACCTCTTTGATGAACAGCTGGATAAATTCCCTGATATCAACATCATGTCAAGCATTTTGAAGTGTTTGGAAAATGATGAGTGATTGTTATAAGTAGTTTCATAGAGAAAGTATGTTAAAATAGTTTTGAGACCTTGTTGCCAAATAGTACAACAGATACAAATACTGTTTCTAGGTGAAATTAATAGTGTTGAAATACGGTTGAAAGGTTTGATTATTTGTATTATTTGGTGAAATGATATACAGTAAACAAAGAAATTTTGGATTGGTGGTGCCTATAAGTTATGTTTTCCATTATGTGACATGGTCAATACTGTGCACCAAACCTTGACTTTTCAAAAGCCACAATGTCACAATGCACTTCATTTTATGTCAGCATATGAAATGAATCTCTTCTCTCTCTCCCCACCCCCCTCCCCACCCCCAACTCCCCACCCCCTCCTCCCTCATGGTCCACACCCACACATTCTCACCATGCAACAGTGAGACATATTTAGCTTTACAGCAGGTAGTTCTGATTGTCGATGGTGAAGTAGAAACTGAGGTCCATAAATACTGACAGTTTTTTTAAAACCGAGATCAGAAAGAGAGGAGGAATGTGGTTTTTGATTTATCAGTGAATTTGAAAATTCGTTTTGCAGCACCACCGTAAGAAGATGGAGAGTAGAAGATTGGATTACGACGGAAAGAAGAGGAAGCAGGCCAAAGGTTGGTGGTTGTTGCAGTGTGATCTAATTCAGCAATTCATTTTGCTCGTTTCTCTGTCTATCCTTGGTATAGATATAGAAGGAGGAGAGTGACATGCCAATTTAAATAATACATTAACCATACCTGAGTGTGGAACCTGAAGACAACAGTTTTAACGATAGTGATTAGTTTGGATTAATTGGTGCTTTCAACCTACCAAATTATTATTTTTTATGGCAGCAATGTTCTGGCGACATGCTTAGTCTTAAAGACAAATTGAAAGTACACATTATTTCCCTGTGACTGCAATTTGGCTAGAAAACCTGCATGCAGCATTGCATATGCTTCAGGGTTGCAAGTTTGCCTAACTGTACTCGGCCGGCAAGTGAGTCAGTCTCCTCTTTCTATTTCTATGGTGGTTATACCTCTCTTACTTTATCATCTTCACTTGAACCGAGTAAACGGTTTAACGCTAGTCTCTTATAGATATCATACATTTATGCATATTAGATCACAGAATGACAAGACGAGTCTTAATTAAAACCCTAGGGCTCAAACTATCCTGGTCAAACTGTTAAAGGTCACCAGGTGGTCATTTTTCCCCCTGTTATTACTAAACTAGAGAGCATAGGATTATTAATATTCTTTCCATGTCTTGCATGGCCTCTGCATGACTGGTAGCTGAGCTATGCGGGAGGATTTCTTTTTCTGATTTTAACTTGGCAGCTATCTTAAAAGCAAGGTTGATAAGCAATAGCAACATTGCCTTAGCACATACTACTTCTCTTGAAAACATCGCACGGAATAAGCTTAACAAGTAATCTCTTGCCCATAAACTGTCACGAAAAGTTTTTTGAGGAAGGATACTCCAAACTGTTAGTTAAAATATGCCCATCTCTCTATCTTGTCCCCTTACTTGAGATAGGGTTGATTTTAGTGTTACATTTTTGACTGGCTAAACCCTGTGGATCACAGTATGTGGTCTGTGATGTCACCATGGTAGACGTTCTTTCTTAATATGATCTTCTGTTTTATTTATCTTGGAAGTGTGATACAATTTGGAATGTTTGCTTAGCTGTCTATGTTCCCTATGTCTTGACTTGACTTATCAAAATGAACTTAAAACAAAAATGTTATCATCGTATGTGGCTAAGTGAGTTTCAGTTTATAAAGAAACAAAACGTCGTTTTCAACTGATTTGCCATGATGACATCATTCACGTCTGTTGCTGCCCTGGTGCATTCACAAAATACCACCAAATTTGAAAACCTTGTATCTTCACCTTACAAGATGCTACGTGGACCTAAAGATTGAGAAATTGTCTGGCATTCTTGTTTTGTTATTTGCTATCAACTGCAGTCAACTGCAGAAATATTACTTTAATGCAAAATACCGAACAATTTTTCAAAAGATTCTGTTGATCTGTGGCAGTAGCAGTTGAAGCATGATCTCTACAAGTAGTTGTGGCATATCGCATCCTATTAATGGGGTGTACTATTAACCATCTTTTCCTACGTTTGATTTTTGCTGTGTCTTCACGTCTTGATATTTAATCACAAGCTTTTATTCTCTCACTTTCCTTTTCTCTCCAATTTTTTTCACTTTTCATATCACCACACACCACCAGGAGGTAATTATACATTTGTTTCTGAGTCTCCACTGCTTCATATATATTTTTTCCTTCCCCCCCCCCCCCCACCCAAAGTTTACCCTTTTTCTTATTTTTATCTCTCCAAATTTACCCCTCTATTATAAGTAACACTGCATGTGTCGCCTACAGTGCACTGACTGCCAAACTTTGATTATTACCTTTGTTCGAAACAGGGCTCTGTTATCATTTGCTGCGTTATGAAAGTGAAAAAACAAAAACGTTGCAGATTGGCTTTAAAACCCATCACCATATTCTGCATGTCTATTTATGTACTGTCGACTGCTATATCATGTGTTCGTGGCATAGGACAATTCAGTTTGAGTATGACAAGACATGTGACCTTCAGTTGCTGGTAGGCTGAGCAGATAGAATACTAGGAATTTTGCCAATAAAATCAGTTAAACCTTTTGAAGCAAAGAGGGTAGGTGTTTTGCATTTTGTGTGGTGGTAGTGTGTGAGAGGAAACACCAGGGATGTGAAAATTTAGCCCCTTGGTTTTTTTTTTTGGATGAGTACAGTCTCTATGTTTCTATGTAAGATCTGCTTTTTGTACATTGTTTGAAATATCAGATTATTTGGCTACGGCAGATTATTAAGTCTCTCAAATGATAAAGATGAGTCTGTAGATTGGTGGTATAGTTAAATTTAAGGAATAATTGTTTATCAACTAAAATGATTGATAAAAGTAGAAATATTTGCAGGAACACAAAAAGTAATATACATTTGTGCACTGGGTTGATCTGGATTACCTTGGTTAATAATAGCTTGTTTGATATATGCTAATGCACTGTTGATCATATGGTATTGCACAGGGGTTTCATTGGGTGCAATGTGGGGTATTAAACTTATGACATAAGTTGAAAGTGGTATTATTCATTGGGGATCAGGCATTTTTCTTTCATCTTGGGTACACTTTTTTCCTTTGGTGAGTGGATTACTACTTTGAAGAAAGTTTCTGGTTTTTTTTTGCAGGAAATGGTTACACTCTGGGGATCGGCTTTCTTATGATATTGTCAATTTTAGAGTAAAACGAAAGAAACAGATGTTTAGCATATTCCCAGGTTTTGCCGTCTCTGAAAATTACTTTTGGTGTTATGTTTTTTCGAGAGATAAGTTTGATTCACTTTGTAGTCAGACTCCTTCTTCTTGAGTTATATTAATACTGCCTGTATGCTAATGTTTCAAGTGGTATGACATATGGGTCAACTTGTTAAGTACTCAAATAGACAGAAAGCTTCTGTAGGTATTAATACCCCCCTGCATTGCTAGATCAGTGGAATGATACTTTTGCCCGCTACAGTATGTTTCACCCTGTAGAAGTAAAAGCTGATTACTGCTGAAAAAACATCATAAGAGAGGAAAGAGTAATAACATCCCAACAGGTCAACTTATCAAAAGAAATCTCTCTTTCTGGTCGATGTAAACTGCACAATAAATTATTTCTATGAACTAAAGGTCAATCTAACTTTCAAGGAAAGACTTGTTCCTTTTTCGTAAAGTCATATCAATGTTTCTCTACATTTGGGCCTCAGTTCTTGTTTTTTATTTTATTATTTACATAACCGTTTGTGTTTTATGATCCCATAAATTATACCTTTTCCAAGTTTCTGATGATTCAGAGTAACCACCTCTGTTTTGTTTCCTTTATGATTACTTTGAACCAGTAATTGCATGTTTGTCATATCCTGGCTAACCCTTCCATTACAAGACCTAATATTTTCAGCTTTGTCATAGTCTGTCTGCAGTTTGTGACAATAACATGTGTAGCATTGTTGCTTTTGTCCCTGCTATTTACAATCAACGAATTAAAACTGGTACCGTCCCGTTTTGGATTCGACAATTGTAGGGGAGTTTTGTGTATGTCAGTTGATCTGAAAATGTTCATATGCTTGTGAGCCCCCTTCACTGGATCATGTTACGTTGATTCAGAAATCTGCGAACAATACAGATCAACCGCATTAGAACCAGTGTGACAGCGCCCTCTGTAGTCAAGCTCCATTAGAGCTCTTTTAGGTCTCTCCCATATTTGATTCTCTGCTGAAGTTTACTTTGTCACTGTGGAATTTCACTGCTGAGCAGGTAATTTTTTCAGATGATGCCAATTTTGAGGTAAGATATAGTGTAGTTGGCTCAGTGACATATTATCATCAGTGAAGTTGTATCAGGAAACACAAGCATTGATGTTAAGTTGCTTTTTTTTCTGGGAACAAGTTTGGGGAGGGGGGAAAGGAAGATGTTTTTTTTTTTTTAGCAGGTATACATGTAGTTTGTAGTAACTGCCATAAGAGAGGCATGTGTTAATACGTTTATGAACAGCTGTTAACACACTTTCACTTTAGTAGAATATGAAAGGGAAAGGAAGGGTGTGGGCAGGGGGTAGGGAATGGTGGTGTGTTTTGTTTCGTAGATAATGCTTTTAAACACTGAAACATAATAACATGGGAGGTGTGTATTTATAATTAACTGTTAAATCTACATGTGATTTTGCCTCATCTTTTGTATACATTACGATAGTTTGTAAGGGCTGGTAATTTGAGCAATGGAGGACAGTCGACCGTCATTTCAAATTAAATGGAATATTCTTTGGTCGTTACCGTTTCATAATTTGCTGCGACGTTGTGACTATGTGTGTACCTGAGTAGTTATGTCTGTATGTATATGCACAAGGATGGTTTATTTTGAATGATCAATGACGGGAATTCATTTAATGGAAAGTAACTTCAAATCGTGGCTAATTATTTCTCACTTCTCCGTCTTTTCAACATCTGCCATGATCTCCTGCTTGCTCGTGAACAGAGAGTATGTATCACCATCTTTGCATGAGAGAAATCTTTTATCATGTATTTCAGTTTTCCATGTCATGAAGTG
>JAAAKB020262218.1:0-10029 GCA_010014835.2 Apostichopus leukothele
GATCCCTCTCCCAGGGTGTGGATCACACTACCGCACAATCTGCCCGGCACTCAAATATTCCTGAGCACATCCCTGTACATGTATAACCTGAATCAGTGCTGTGTACATATATTGTATGTGCTTCCATTGAAATGCATAATGTAACCCATACATCCATTTTATTTCGAGTATATGGTCTATCCCAGAGGTTTTTATACACCCTATATGAAATGGCAGTCTCTGAAGAATGTCAATTGGGCCGACAAAGTTGTACCCTTGGTAAAACTTTCAAACAATACTGTGTAGACAAAATTGTGTAGACACAGAATAGCACCACTGAAAGACTTGCAAAACTGCTTGCATTCTTTTCTCCCCATTGTCAAAACATTGATAACATCACAATATAAAGCACTAAGAATTAACTGTTCGGTCGTATATACGTCTATGGTCTTTGTAACCTTGACAGGTACTTTCATAGCCCTTCTGATCTTCATTTCACCCTGAAAAACTAAGATTCTTATCGACTAAGAACCATATCAACTACATAACAACCACATAACAACCTACATAACAACCATAACAACTAAGAACCAATCTTCGTTTCACCCTGAAAAACTAAGATTCTTATCAACTAAGAACCATATCAACTACATAACAACCTACATAACAACCACATCAACTAAGAAACCAATCTAAGAACCACATCAACAGAAGCTGAAATTTGTCGGCACTAGCATGCCATCACTGCTCCTTTAATTAAGGCTACTTGTTTGTTAAGGGTTCACTTGAGTGAAAAATTTCTAGAAATTTCTAAAAAAATCCTAGTTTTTTTTTGTGGCTATAGTATAGTAAAGTTTGAACCATAAATGTTTAGGTGTGGTCAACCAACTTGGCCAAGATTAATGAAAAGCTGCTGGCCATGAAAAATTCATTATTTACTTGTGATGAAAGAAAGTATATGATTATAAACAGAGGTTAGTTTGGCAAAAACAATAACAACAGACCCACCAATTTAAATTGATAGAGGAAAAAATGGAACCTTCTAGAGTTAACTCTCCACCACATAATAAAATTTCCTCTTTTTTGCTTCAACACTTCTTTCTTTCTTTATTCCAGCCACACTTTATCTTGACCATAACGTAACAAATATTAACTCGCTTGAATAACTCACTCTATGATCAAACTCTTATCGTCACAAAGTTACAATTTAACTCATTCTCCAAGAGATGTAATTAGCGGCGAGTAAACCATATCACATTGTTTGTTCAACAACATGCAACGGTATGCTCACCCATCAATCTACCCAAGATATACGCCACTGTTCAGACCAAACAATGTAAACATATCACACTGGCGTCTCACAAACAAACCAACTATACATACAAACATTCCAAAAATTTTCTCAGCCAAATAAACCACTCACTGCTCTTGGTTAAAAAAATTAATCGGTGGATAAAAAATCTATAAATAGGTAAATAAAACTCTTAGCATGTTTTATAACTTAAGGAAAAGAGTGTATCTGAAAAGAGAACTGGTGAGAGATTAGCAAACAAATGAAAACGTTCATTTTGTGGGACCCTAAATTTTAAATAATCAAAATTGCAACTAAATTCTTCGGCAGTGCCTATCTTAATCTAATCTATCTAATCTTAATCTGCTTGATTGGCTATGGTAAAGACAGCAACCACTTACACTCATTTTAGGGTACTTGCTGCATGTTTCCACTCAAAATGAAAAACAAACTGGTATTCCAAAAATTGCCCACAAAAACATTAATCATCTCATTCCACCACATTTTTGTGAATATCATGCATTCTGGTGATAACCTTTAAAATGACCTCAAATTTAAACCATTAAACCTTTAACCTCCTGGACAAATCCTTGTCCAAAATACTCTTTCACAAGAATGCATGATGTCTGCAGACATGGAAGTAAGTGAATTGGTAACACGGACACCATTTCTCATATTAATTTAACAACTATTAACGTAGATACTCTTGCATTTTTGCACCAAGAAAGCCAAGCCATCATACCCCATACCTTCTGATTTAAACTCGGCTTTTAACCATGTACTGACACAACCTTCTTTCGTAACAATTTCTGTAGAGTCACAAATTACCAAACAGAAACACTTCTTGCAATGTCACAGCTACAATGTTTTGACGGATTCCAAGAACAAAGTGTACCCTTATGAATTACGTGGACGCGATTTGTTTCCGTTTCACGCTCTGATATCCCTAGCTGCCATAACACCTTTGGCTTAAGTTTGTTGGCAATTAATAATATTAACAGATTTATAAATGGAATTACAATTATTTATCCTGATGTCAAAAAAGTGACTTTTGAGGCTCAAAAACCCTGATATAAAGCTGTTTGCAGTTACTACTACCTCAGTAACCTTTCCTTAGCTGGATAAGTGAATAATATGTTAATTCAACACTTTTGTTATACTCTGTTCCTTGAATATTTTGATCCATATATCTTTCACTCTTGTCTAGTGAAAACGATCCCTTTGAGGGTTCAATAAGTCAATAATTCACATTGCAACTGTCTCTTAAGACTTAAGTGATCTGAATGGTAACTTACATCGATAACACACACCCCTTCCAGTTCTCAAACAACCACCTATGCCATCGGTGACATAAGAATTTGTCAATCCAGGTATGTACCTTTTCTCTTTTCCTTTTTTTTTCCTTCTTGATTTTAATCATGTCCTCCATTTACCAATGTATTTATGCCAAAGTTTAGAAAGTTTACATCCAAGAAGGAGCTTGTTACACCCATTAAATCGCTTTTAAGCACAAACCTCCTCAGCCACAGAAGCCACCCCAGCGATGAAATTCCAGACATACCGAACTCATCAAAGGCCTCACAGGAAATGACAAAAGCAGTATGACCTCGAACATTACCACTTTGTTTAGTTGAGATACAGGACAAGCATGACCGTCCCATACTGTGTTCATTAACACTCAAGATTCCTTGACACCCCATTAAAATTTCTCCTCGTTAAATTAAAGTGACATTTCAAAATTTCCTAGTCCCAGTTCGGCAATACGCCAAAAAAAATTAAACCGTGTACTTTGTATGTATACATGTATAAAACTAATGTTTACTGAAATTTGTCACCATATAACCTGTCAATTACTTGCTAATTAGCTGATTGCAAAAAACATCAGATATTTTGAACAGACTTGGCAAGTAGCTGAAATAGCCGTTACCTGGCTCTCAAATGTAAATTGGCACCTTGGTTGAAGTTTGACACAGTACAATGATCAGCTGTGTGATGTTTATATTTTTATTTTATTCGTTTTTTTTTTATTTCTTTGCTATAATTTACCTCTTTATCATTAAAATTCCCCAAAAATAATTCCTATGGTTTCATCATTTGTTATGGTTCTGGTGTAGTAAACCACTTTTGCCTTCTACTACCCCCTGCCAACAACGAAAGTTAAAAAGTTGTTGACTGCGGCTGGTGTAATACGGAATTTTGGATACTTTACCGCAACTGAGCAAATACTCGGTTAGATATTAGGTAGCAAATTATTAATGGCTTCAAGACATGCTTCATAGGTAACTACAAAGATGTAAAGCTTACCTCATTCCACCAGAGTCACCTCCACGCCCTCCTCTAAAGCTTCGGTCCCCACTGTCTCCTCCTCTATAACCACCTGAATGGGCCAAAAGAAAATTTCATTACAATTTTGTCCATCGTGTTATTGTTTAAACCTTTTTCTCTTTAAGGTTACATAAGTCTACATATCGGGCATCAAATTAGATCATGTCCAATCAAGGACTCGCTGTAATGGTTTGGTGAGATGTGCAATTTACAGCGAGATTGCGAGAGATACTTGCAGGATTCGTCAGCTGAGTGGATCCCATGGAGAGGTAACATTTCAAAGTCAACAGTAACAAAGTTTAGGTACAACAAGAATAAGCAGCATTTAAGGACAGAAGCTGGACGAGCAGCGTCCAGGCTCTGTCCTCGTAGACACCTCCTAATGTTTCATATGTTATGTATGTATGTATGTAGGTATTTTAGATCCTCCTGCAAGCAGGAACTAGCGAAGAAGCCTCATTGGCTTATAAAAGCCGCAAGCTGACCGAAATCAGTCTCTTAGATTCATATTTAACGTCCATGATTATGAATTGTCAACAACTCTGTAACTGGACGACATACATTAATCTTGCAGGGATTCCAGCCCGGGGACCTTATGATTGGAAGGCACCAGCGTTAACCACAGAGCTAACACTCCTTGGTCGGTCGCATTGATGGAATTATCAAACTTGGAATTACTCAGGATGCCAGAAGCCAACCTACCTGATCGGTCAGATGATCCCCCATACCTATCTGAAGGAGGGCCACGACTTTCGTATCCTCCACCTATGCCAGCGAGAAAGAAAATATGAAAGGACAGAAGAAACTGTTATAGTGTGTGATGATAGTGTGCAGTACTACACTAGCTACACATGGTCTGATTCCACCTGTGCTAGATATGAATGAACAATCAGTGAACACTTTTTACTGACTTAAAAAAACTTAAATGAAAGAACAATTTGATTAATTATGTTAAAGAAATAGAACAGGAACATTTTCATATTCATAACTTAGAGGGACTTTTCTTATTTCTCGTAAAATGATCTCATTATAGCCTCATTTCTTTTGCAATCTGGTTGGACATTTAATTTTTAAATTGCAACCTTTTTGCCTGATCCATTCCCCTATTTTAAGGTCCACTGACAAGTGGAACATATATAAATATACAGTTTTCTACTCACCACTTCCTCCTCCACTTCCCCCTCCCCCTCCTCCTCCTCCTCCACTGCCTCCCTGGCTGTAACTTCTCTCTGGTTGGCTGGATCCATAACCACCTTTGGCAAAAAATATTGAATATGTAACTAAGAGTAAACTAGTGACTGAACAAATGTATGCTGAGACTCGTAAGATGTTCTTTTGCGGTACTCATATGTTCCCTCTTTTAAAAAATAATTTGCAATTAATTTCAGGGTTGACAGCAAACAACGAGAAGAGCGAGCGTCTTGCTGCAACTTCTTGCACGGCGCAAAGACTTGGGCTTTGAACAGTTTCTTACTTTTAAATTCAAAGGTAGGGTGACAAAACCTGCTCGCACTGAGAGGCAACATTTGAGCAAAACACATTCAACTATTTTGGCAGCACATGCTCAATTAAGACAGGAATATGTGGGAATGCTCTTGCTCAAAATTTAACCACAGTAGGAAACTTATCTTATTGCCTGTATTTCTTAATTCTCTTGCTCTTTCATAAATGAGACATTCCTCAAGTTAATGGAACTACCTTGTGAAGATGATCCATAACCACCGGAACTTCCTCCTCCTTGGCTTCCTCCTGCAGGCAAAAAACAACATCAATAATAAATGCAATGATAATTATTATTACCTATGCAGTCATCTGTTAGATGCATGTAACCAAGCATCAGTGTTACCACTTGAAAGTTTATCGACTGTGGCGTTTATGCCTACAACAGGATTCCATGATTAAATTCCCTCTTTTCAACTACACAGGATTTCGTCATGGCTTTTTGTACATAAACTGCACTTGTTTTGGTCTTGGCATTTGTAGCATATATGCCGCTAAACCTACTAAACGAAAACACAAAACTGTCTTCGATCCTTCCGCAAATCACACACACAGTGATCAATCGTAGATGAAATATCTGCATCTGCCATCAGTACCACACACTAGCAAGTTTTTTTACAAGTCTGATACCTTGGCTGCTTGAACGCCCCCCTTGGCTGTAACCCTGGCTGCCCTGAGATTGGTACGCACCACTGGATTGGTCTGATTGCCCATAGGAAGATGATCCTCCACTTTGGCCATACTGAGGCTGTGAACTGTTGTAGCCTCCTGTAGATGGTGCCGCTGGCTGTTGGCTGTAACCGCCAGGCTGAGGAGTTGTCTGTTGCTGCCCATAACTTGGGGCACTGGACTGACCGTAAGCTGAATTTGAGAAAATTTGCAAGTATGACAAAAATCGTTTTTAATGGAATGAACAAACTTCCCATGGATCAAGTGATTATAGAGTCTTAAGAACTGTTAGTGGTGAATAAAAGGCATCTAAGAACACTAACAGTATGAACAGAAAGTGTGGGTAGGGGGAGGCTAGTTCAAGCAGCTTAATACAATAGCTAACCCATATTCATCACATTAATGTTAGAAATTGTTTCGTGATGTACATTGTGACGAAGAGGCCTTAACGTTATGTGTGCACAGTCACGTACTGCTGGGTACAAATGATTTACGCACTTATACTAAAGGCCGTCTGGAAGCAAATCTGGGTAGTGAATTAGTTTCTATATGGGCAAGGAAGATACCACAATGTTTACAACTTTGGTCTTCGGGCTATCACAATCTCACGATAAAAAGCCCGATGGACTACAACTTTTGAGAAAACTTTGTTGAGCAGCCGATCCTGGACATGTCCTTTGGGTTGTCAATTGGTCCGGATGTTCTTAGTAATGTCCAATAATGTAATGAACACATTTCAGTAAGCATGCACGTTCACACAGACATTTGTGTTTGTTCGTTCGTCGCGTGGGGACCTAACTAGCATTACAAATATGCCCTGACGACATCTCTTACCAGGTTGTGTGGTCTGCTGATAGGCTGGAGCAGCCTGGCTGTACTGTTGTGGCTGCTGTCCATAAGCTGCAGCGGCAGCCTGTGGCTGTTGTTGTGTAGTCTGGCTGTAATCATAACTCCCTACTTGCTGAGGTGTGCTGTAATCCTGCAAACATATTAATCATGACAGAGTGATTAACAACAGACAGAACAGAAACATGGATTCAAATGGCAAAATATACTCTGGGCACCAAAGGAACATCACACCCCCCCACCCTTTGATAAGGAAATCTAACTTACTATTCAAAGCATCAAGGATAGGGATTACTGATTGTCTTATATGCAGTTCTGAAGTTGTTAACCTTTTTCGATGGAATAACGGGGAATAATTCAGTGCTAAATTTGGTTTGATAGTACTCAGGTTTCTGACTTTAACTTTAGAAGTGTTTAATTACTGAAAATGAATAGAATAGCATGCCTAAGCTTTAATCTGTGGTTTTTGCAGACATCCAACAAATATCATCTTCACTTTTCAAAACTGGCTGACAAAGATCGATATACTTTTTTAGTGTTTGTAACATGGAAAGTCACAAGCTTCATTCATGCATTGTGAAGGATAGGTGATTTGTTGGCAAGCTGCTCGCACAGTCGTTACGGGAGATCCTGGTCCGTGAGCCTAAAAGTTCACAGACTGTTGCTTTGAACAATCAACTAACCTGCTGAGAGTACTGTCCAGTTTGGGCTGCAGGCTGAGCATAGGATGCAGCAGCCTGTGTGGCTGCAGGCTGTTGATAAGCTCCTTGTTGCTGGCCATAATTGTACCTGTGGCAAAGAAAAGAGAAATGGTAAAACTTGAGCTATGCAGAAACCAGGAACCTGAAAATAAGTGGTCATTGGTATTAAAGAAAACTAGCAAGAACCAACATATATGTCTATTATACATACTGGCCAGCCATTGAGGTTAGTTTTAAAACTTAGTTACACACCTGGCCTAAACATGCATAAATTTTGTTTAAACCTGCTACCTTCTATTGGTGGCATACACTACTTGTAATCAAAAGGAAGTATGGTGCCCCAAATCATAGATGCCTTACTTGCAGCCACCAATCTTACACAAGGAATTTATACAAAGACAGGCATAACTGACAAAATTTTTGCAAAAGATCAAACAGAAAAGTAAATTCAATTTGGGGGCATAAAGTTTCCTTCCTGGAAATTCAACTGTTAATTACTCCTGAGTTAGAAGCAACCAAATACATGATTAGTCAATATGTCAGTTGTGTGTGCATATATGTCAGACAAACAAAAAGTTTGTGTTCAAAGACCTTCATAGTGCAATGTGCAATGTGAGTAATCCACAATGTTGGTGTTAAAAATGGAAACAAAATGTGCATTAAGCTAAAACACATTAAGGGAAACAAATTACATTATATTGTACAGCATATACTTTTTTGGTTTATTAAAGTGCTGAAATATTTGCTGCTCGTGGAAAGGGTCACTTTCTTACATGTGGCAGTTTGCCTATATGTCAGTGAAGTGATCGTTATGCTATGAACTTACCCAGCAGTTTGGGCACCATAAGCTTGGTATTCTGTTGGGAAATAAAAAAAGAATAAAAGCTTTACAAACCATTAAATGTGTTTGTTGGTTATTCCAGCAAACATACAATATATTCCAAAACTTGAAAATTGTCTCACAAATGTTGAAAATTGGCCTGGCATGGATAAGTTAGACTATATGGTACAGGAATGAAAATTAGTGTCCACAGCCTGTAAGCTTCAAAAGCTCTACTGGAAATTTTCATTATTTACAATCACAATAAGTCAAATTCCAAATCATCAAACATTAGTTTCCTAGGGTAAAAGGGTGTAGGGCCCCATCATTACATTTAGTACTATTCACATGAAGTACCAACATTAAGTTGGCCTAAAATCAGTTGCCCAAATTGTTCTACATCCAAGTGCTGCTTCTTCTCTGCCACAAATTGACAACACAAGGAGCTCTGTCAGAAGTAAAATGTAATGAAATCCTGAACAAAGCTTAGAGTTAGACTAGGCCCTCTAGTCTAGAAATAAAAGATCATGCCTCTCTCATACTAGGGCTTGCATACTCCACTAAATATTACGATTTAAAGAGCTCAGGGTATTTTCAACTTTTGTATTAGTAATGTGTTGGTAGGCCTAGGGCCTAGGTCTTTTCTTTGCGTAGAATCACACCCTTGAACCGCCATATTGAACGTATTAACTCTGTGCAGTTGGTTAAGCTTTGTGTGCCTACTAGATCATTGAATGAAGATGTAGAAAAATAGAACATATTAGTGTTAGCATTCTGTTACTGGTCAAGTGGCAAATAAAACTTGGGGCTAGGCCTAATAAATACAATTTCTGTCTGCAATGTTATTTCCCTTGCCGACCTGTTTGACAACATCCATTGTTAACTCAAAGTGGTAAAGATACAGCAGCTGAATGTACAGTGGAACTTGGACAAAACATGCATTGCGGTTTATTTTCCTGTCTAACAAAGAACTGTTCACAAATACGACAACTGAGATCATTTACATAGGCCTAGGCTAGACCAGGTTTTTATGCATCCCTCAAGCAATGGCCACCATAGCAGGGCGTTGCATTTTTAGTCTAGACCAAAATATAAACCTTCAGTCCTGTTGCGAGAGGCTTGATCCGAAAAAAAGACAATACCGGAAAACGAAATTAGACGCTAGGATAAATTTAACGTGAAAAAAAGTGTGACAAAATCTGTGTAAATCGTTAGCATGCTTAGGCTAGGGTATGCCAATATAATTTGATCGGTAGGCTACCATGCCTGTTGCCTTAACAAAGAATACAGACTTGCAATTCAGTTGTAATCCTCCACATTTTAAGTGAAGAAATATTGTAGAAGACTAACATCAATACCACTATTAAATTTCTAACAGATATGCATTTGATTTGGGACGCTATGAAAATTGTAAACTAAGAAAATTCGAAATCTTACGGTTAGCTCCTGAAGCCATTGTTGTAAATTGGTAGGTGACGCTGACAAAGTGATATGATCACGTGATTCAGGAGGGCGCTAGATCTATATATAGTACGCAGTGCCGTATATTTAGATACGCAGGAGCCGTACGCAGGAGCCGTATACGGTTCTGATACTACGTAGAGTTCTTCTCTATAGAGGAACTCTAATAGTTCGCAGAGCCGTATCTAAATATACGGCTCTGATAGTACGTAGAGTTCCTCTATAGGAACTAAATAGTACGCAGAGCCGAAATATACGGCTCTGATAGTACGTAAAGGCACTCAAGAGTACGCAGAGCCGTATAAACATACGGCTCTGACACAGTAGCGTAGCCAGGATTTTTTCAGTGGGGGGGGGGGTGGGCTGGGGGGGGGGGGGGTTGACCCTTTTCCTGGGGGGGGCTTTTTTCATATCTAAGCGGCGCGCCACCATGAGTG
>JAAAKB020262239.1:0-10028 GCA_010014835.2 Apostichopus leukothele
TGTGCAGCAGAAACCAATGGTGGTAAATATAACACATTCCTGTAGGGTGGTGGGGCCTCTTCCTCCAAGTTTGACACTGGCACATCACTCACGGTAGTGAACTGCATGCTTGAATTTGTCGGTATGGGCCCCTTTTGGGGCAAGGCAGCCGCACCTTCTTCGTAATCTCCCGACAGCTGAAAAGAAGAAAATAGTACTATGGATGTAACTTAAGGATTGCACTTGGGGTTACTGTTAAACTCCTTCACCAGAAATAGATTCTGAAGATCTCCAAGATTTCTGTTGTTACAAATGCAGAGCTGTGATATTGCTTTGTACCTTGAACACTTGAGAAAAGATTAGAAAGCTGACCGGTTTTGACCACACTTCACCAGCGGGATTTTTTTTTTAATTGCACTTTAGTCGCTGCACTGACTTTTGTCATGAAAGTGACGATACCAAATATATATATTACAATAATGGCAGTTAGTTGCTTCCATAGGTTAATACAGCATTTCGGGAAATTATTCCTCTGAGTTTGAAAAGGAAAGCAAAGTAGAGAAACCTATAATCGTTAACAGTTGCTGGTTCAGTGTTTAACAATTACTATGGTCGACTACATAGGACAAACCCTTTGCTCACCAGTGTAAAACGTACTATATAAAACTTACAAGTTTGAACTACTTTATTGTATGTATCTCTCTTCCTTTTACAGCCTGTCCAAAACTAAATTTATCAGTGGGACAAATGAAATCAAAAGCAACCGGAACATGTCAGGTTTGAAAATATATGTCAGAAAATAGAAATGGCCATAATAGTATGGACATGACACAACCTGTGTCTTTTAACTGCCAAAGTGTACATATTTCGGTATCGAATAAATGTCCTTGCTGGGAGCAAAAAGAAAGAAAAAAAGGAAGGGCTCACCCGTTCCCCTTGACTCCGGTAAACGGCTCTCATGTTCTCTCGTCCAGCACGAAGGTTCAAGTAATGTGAAATCACGCAGAGTAAACAGGACGTCTAAAGACAAAATGGACAAAACATTTTTAAGTTACATCCTTGCAGCTGGAATTGAGGGGGTGACATGAATACCAATGTGAAACAGATACACAGGGCATGAAAATTTACAAATACTGCTGCATGGCCATGGTATTTCTCAGATCCTAATATGGAGTAAATTTACAGATGACCTTTGAATGCACTAGATTGTGAGGGATGAAAACAAAAGATCTTCAGGGCATCCATACCTTAAGCTAAACTACCGCTTCAAAGAAACAGTTCCTTCAAATGAAATCTGCTCTAAAGTGGTCCTGTTGCTGCAGAAACCCTTCCAAATAATTCTCTGACATGCATCACCAAATAAAGTTTAATAAATGAAGGATGGAATAATTTGATCAATCACGCCAGAATTTAAAATATTCATATCGTTTTAAATTTAAAGCACTCGTTAAAGGTTTTGATCAGACACGCGCAGCTGGAAAATGATGTTGGATTTAACTGATTAGCAAAACTTACGTCGACAAAGAGGAAAGTAAAGATGATTCCAAGCATTATCAGTGTTTCAAAATTTAGGAGGAGAAGCTGAAAGAAAAGAAAAGAATGTTCAGAAAATACTGTACAACCAATCCAGGTAAAGGACTTTCAAAATGTCATGTTGAATATCCATACTGATAATTACACAGCCAATCCAGGTACAGCACTTTCAAACTGTCATGAATATTCATACTGACATAAAAAAACACAACCAATCCAGGTCCATCATTTTCAAACTGTCATGAGTATTCCTACTGATATTAAAACACTGACAATCTAAGTACAACACTTTCAAAATGAACTGTAAATATCTTTATGCACATCTAATATTCTGGGTACAAATTAAGGGTACAAATTTCTTTACATGCTCTTTACAAATACAAACTCTTTCACTACACTAAATTTTCAAATTTACCTTAACTTTGCTATTCTTTTCACTTTTAACATTTTAAAAATCACACTTTTGTGCAATTTTGTTTTGTCTATCACCTTCATCCCTACCATCCCTCCCTCCTCCCCGCCCCCTTATATTCCATGTGTTCCATGAACCACATCTAACATAGTAACAGGCCCAAGGGTAACTTCAATACAAAAATCAGAGAGATAAATTGGCCAGCTACCAATGAGAGGGCCCAACAGGAAAAGGTGGGACATTGAGAAATTAATCTTCAAGCTAAGATGACTTTGAAATTGTCCAGAGCAGGAATTAAATCACTTAAAGCAGCTCTTACTTCTACTAAAAGGATAAAAAATAAGATGATGTCGTGGTCAGCATATTGGATCATATTATACAGTATTTTGATTGTAAAGCTTGTCACGAACACCGTACTGTACCATAACAGGAAAGGAAAAAACAACTGGAGTTAGACTTACCACCAAGAGCACACCCAAGACAGTAAGCAAGGCCTCAATAACGACAATGATACCAAACAGGACCATGAATGGTACAAGAAGAAAGGCTTTGTGCTGTGTAGAAGATAAAAACAGAGAAAAACATAAACATATAAAGTCGATGAGATTTCTACTTGTTTTGTTCCAGTTTTTGGGTTTCCTAGATAAACCGGACCCACGAAATTGCTTTCCCCAGACCAGAAAAGGAACACGTTTAGCGGTTCGGATGCCAGAATATAACTCTTAGTGTGGTAAGCCATACGCATGAATATTCATAAACCTGTGCACACCAACGAGGGATCATCTATTGACTCATGCGGCTCAACATATAGAGGAAGGTACCAAGAATCGGTTGTCATGTTTTGATTAAAGTCTATTTATAGTTTTATTTCTTACAATCCTTTCACCTTTCTAATAATGCACGGCAAATAAATACTATAGTACATACATTCCCTCTTGTCAACTTCACAACACTAAACCTAACAGTTGTATATGTGACAGTGTTAAACAAACTACAATTTCTCTTCAATGTTGAAGTGTCGACGGGCGAGAAAGCCCAAAGGGCTCTGAAGCTGCTCTTATGAGGATTTCACCAGCGTCGTAATAGACTAGTTGTTTTTTTCTCATCTTTCAATTACCTTTGCATGTTTAAAAATGAAGTATGTACAGAGGTCTCTATATTTCCTAAGCATGTTGATCCACTTTTTCCCCTATGTAGCTCGAGAAAGTAAGTTTTTGAACATCGCATTCTCCGCACAATTCGGCAAATGTCAAGTAAGTGAGACGGGGAAAGAGGAGAAGAAAAAGGCAGAAAAAAACTATTAAGTGCACTCACTTACAGTAAGTGCACTCACTTAAGTGCACTTACTTAAGTGCATAAGGAACTCCCTTAACTTGCAGTTAGTTAATTGCATCCAGCATACAGCTCTATTAATTTATTTATGTATTCGAGGTGCTGCGATGCAATTTTCCATAATGGGTAGTGTGTTATTAATAATGTTAAATTACGTATCATTATTCGTATCAAGGTTTATCTTGAATATCATAAGAGGGTCAGCTGAGTACCTTGCAGATAGTTGGTTCACACCACAGTTTACACTGGGTGAAACATTCCATATACAGTATTATGATGGCTATTGTACCTTATACACCTATTGGATAACTACTTTGAAGAGTTTCATAGAAATATATATAGATCACAGCAATTTTTCCATCTGAAAACTAAGCTTTCATATCTCAAAATGTGAGGGATGGAATGTTGAACTAATTTATGATTTCTTTCTCCTTTAATTTGGACTTAGAAAACATTTTTGGGAACTTTGATTGTATTCTTAATTTATGACTCCAAGTATGAATACAAGAAAAGAACTTGATCAACCGATCTAATCAAGAGTTAACTTAAGTTTTCTATAATCAGATCCTGTCAATCTTGCAAAATCATTGTAATTTATGACGTAATCAGCATTTTGGTCTAACACAGACTCATAAACTAATCAACTTCAATTACTGTAGTTCCACTGCTACTGTACAAAACCAAAAGTGAATGTGCCCTATTGAATTAACACCTTAATTGAAGTTTCCTGGTTGACCGGGTTTTGGCAGCTCTTACCCTAATGTAGCGATGACGACGATGACTATGCTAGCAACTAAGTGAACATAGTATAAACACTGGTTACCAAGTTAAGGAAATTGTGCAGAAAGACAACCCTCTGAGAAACATCCAGTAAGTGTTATTCACCAAGACTAGAAAACGAACTAAAGTACCAAACAATTGTAATCAAACTCTACAGGTCAGGTGAACAATTTCCTTCCGGAGTTTCTGAATAACTCCCTGAATTATGAGCAAAGCGATATGTCGTTAAACATTAATACACGAGTTATTATGTGAGGAGTAATGTAAACCAATTGATAGTTCATGGAGCCCAACTAAAAGAGCGTGCACATTCAATCACCTATAGACTTCTCAGTAATGCAGGGAAAAAAATAATCATGATTCTACAACCATCTGGTTACAAACCATCTGGTTACAAACCATCTGGTTACAAACCATCTGGTTATAAACCATCTGGTTACAAACAACCTGGTCACAAACCATCTGGTTACAAACTGGTCATCTGGTTATCATGCATCTTCAGTTCCTTACCATACACTTAATGTCCTTTGTGTGTTGTTGTCACAATAGAGTAGGACAGTGTATTTTACTATTGGTGATTGCAAGCTTGGTCATCTATTACATAAGTGAACAAGCTATTGTGTATTCAAACTTTTAATCCAGGGAACTAGTACTAGTCAGATCTAGTATAGTGATGTTGGCTTTGTAGTAGGAATGTGCCACCATTGAATGGACAGGTGTATGAATAATGAGTAGATAAGGCTTGGGTAGATTGAGAATGCTATAGAATTGCTCACAGTGTCCAGGTGAACCTATTATCTGCACTAATAGATGCAACATATTTTCTTTACAATGGATTAGCCAATTCATGTCTACAGGCTTGTGTGGAGCAAACACCTCACTCTGAACTGAAACATCATGCTGTGAGCATCATATTGATTTCTATGTGTCTCTCTTGGTAAGGCGCCTGATTTAAGTTTCCGTTTCAACACAAGGAATGGGATTTATTTCACTTATGAAAACCCATATTAGCCTGGGGCTATAATGTAGTGAATTTGGAATTGATCGTTGGCAAGAGGTGTGTTGGGAAAGTCGCTTGATAGAGTCTGATGAGGGCAGCTGTTTGATGGCAGTATTGGATGCCGACATGTATCACTGTAGCTCTGTAACACATGGCTTGCCTTGGGACGTCAAATATGATATCATTGTAAGTAAAACTATGACATAAAACCCGTATTTACAGTAAACATTTGGTTATATATGGTGAACTGCTATACGGGAAAACAATGTTAAAGGGATTCAAACTCAGACAGAACTCTGAATACCAAAATTTAGGAAAAGCATTTTTTTTTTGTGGGAAATTATGAAAAAGGGTTTGTTATTTTTCTATGTAATTCAGATATTTTTTTCTCCATGCATGCATTATTTGTGGCATTTAGGTAATGAAAATATAGCTTGCATTAAAATTTACCAGTCTGCCATTCAAGGGTACACATCTTTCTAGTATCAAAAGTGTCTCTCTTTCATACATTATCTAGTTACACACAGAAGAAGAAGAAGCTTTTGGTTCTAAGATGTTTGCATATTACCTCTAAAGGTTAAAACAAAAACATAAAAACATAAAAACAAAGAAAAGAAGAAAATGAAGAAGATATATATATATCATCAAAGAAATTTAGGCAATCATCCATTGTCTTAAAAGTTTTTGCCTAGAATGCTTCACTATATATACAATTTCTGATGAATTTGAGGATGCCACAAGTTAGGCCTAATACTATTTTTGGTCCCTGCAGTGTATAGTACTTAACGATGACAGAACAGGAGATTCGAAGGGCAGTGACCGCATAGAATATCACTGGGGGCGCAGTGCAACTGTGTGTGTTTGTGTGCACAGGAAACAGGTATTAAGAGAGGAAAATAGTAAGTAAATTTTGCATGAACCATAAACAGTGTTAGGCTATTCATACTTTACCTTTAGAATGCCAATTATGAGGCAAGCTCCGGCTGCTAACAACAGTAAACCGATAATCAGCTCCACATACCAGAGAGAACTCTCCACTTCTAACGCAATCTCACTCTCAGTAATATTGTGTTCCGTATTATAGTCACGTTCTAAAGATGAAACAGAAACTCATTAATCATAATGATTTGGTAATTTAATAATCATTCATAATAGGGCATATGTTGCAGAAATATCAGAAAAAAAGAGGCGAAAACAGACCCAGTGGAAAGTAAGTCGCCATATTTTTGATTTCCACTCTCCCCAAATTTATCGTCATTTCATAAGATAAACCCGAGCTCAGATTCTGAAAATACCTATATCAATAACAACACTTTCAATACTTCTGAATTAGCATAAATAGTCATAATTTTCTGACCAAATTTATAGCAAATCGCTCAAATTTGCCAAACTAGTGTTAAATTGCAAAATGATAATTTTTGTGTTACAACTTGTTGTTGACATGAAATTCAGATGTAACTTATTTAAATTTATACCCCCAAATAGGTATAATGATAAATTGATAGTGCTCTAAAACATACCAAGTCTAACACATCTCTCACAGAGTCACAGTGTATATGTTAATTAATTGGTCATAGTCGTATTCAGATGTAACTACTATAAATTTATACCCCCAAATAGGTATAACGATAAATTGATAGTGCTCTATCACATACCAAGTCTAACACATCTCTCTCACAGTGTACATGTTAATTAATTGGTCATAGTCGTAATCAGATGTAACTACTATAAATTTATACCCTCAAATAGATATAATGATGAATTGATAGTGCTCTATAACATTATTAACATACCAAGTCTAACACATCTCTCTCACAGTATACATTTTTAATTAATTGGTCATAGTCGTTTTGCTCCATATTTATAGACAACCAAACTTGATGATCAGACAACCAGAAAAGAATCCTTAAATATTTAAGTTACTATATAGAGTATAATTTTCCCCAACGAGAAGTAGTGCATGCATATCTCTTAAAAATGCAATGCAAACTAATAATGTAACCATGGCAGTACTCCATACACTATCACTGAGAATGGGATCGGAAATGTTAAACTGACCATACTGTAGCTGTTAAATATTTTACTTCAGGGCCGAAATTTTCATCCGTACACTTAAAAGGGTTATCCAAAAGACCTTTTTTGTTTTTACTTTTGCTGAAGAAAGAGGCACCGTTCTAAGCAAATCTGGTGAAATTCGTATTGAATTCCTACGTATCGTTTTTGAGATAACCGCATTTGAAGTTGACATGTTTTGTACAAATAGTGAACTTGAAGTGCAACATTTGTTACAAGTCGTTCTTGAAGATAAACATCTAATTTTCATCTTCAAATGTAGGATGCATTAACTGATGAATAATACACAGTTTGCACAGTTATAGGGAACTTCGCATCCCCAATAAAGCAAGGTTGGAACCCTGTCCAATCCAAGGTCAATTCAATACATTTTCGGTAAAGAAAGAAAAACATTTTGCTCTCATTGTGTGATCTATGACATCCAGGTCTGTCTGCTTTAAAGTTCACACATGTTGGTACCATCTGTGACATTTACATGACATCTTGAGAATGCCATGAGGAATTAGGTCTGCTAAATTTGAGAATGCATTCCCTCTGTACTATCCTTTTGTCCATTAATCGCAGGTAGAGGATAAAGATAAAGAGCTTTGCCATGGTTTTGATGTGCCCAGCCCACTTATTGTTAGTAGAAGTCAAATAGTGCCCAAGTATTTACAGCATTTCTGATTTTTGGCGTGGACAACTTGGCGACTTACTGTCAAATACTGTAAGTAAAACCTAACCTAACAGGATTAGTAAACATGTATGTATTGTGTGAATTGGACTCAATTGGTGATCTTGCCTTTGTGTCTTAAACGAGAACGGTATTGTTTGAACAGAAGCTCTTTGATAAGATTGTTTAATTGCAATTGAATTAACATAGTTAAGCCAGTTACTGGCATTTTGGGTTCAATGGTACTGAAGTATTTTGAGTCCAAGGGTGTCTACATTTACGGAATGACAAAGTACCACTACATGCTTTTTTTGGTTTAGCAGCCCTATAAATTGATCAGACTTATATTTGATGGAAATGCTAAATTGCAGAATACCCCACAAATCTTGAATCTCACAGACTATGACAGGTCTGAAGTTCTCAAAAAGCCCTGTGTGTAGGGGTTGTGGGGTATTTTGCAATTGCCCTGATGGAAACTCACCTTGTTCAATCAGAAATTCCTCTAAAACTGTTCCGAGTATTCTTAAAATTCCACATACCTGTGGAAAGAGGAGAGACTGAATATAAGGCCATTGACAAACCTACGCTAAGTTCCAATGAAATAGAAGAAATAACACAGCCATGATCATTAACTGTTCATAACGTGTACTTGATTTAACATTGAACAATTCACAAGGCAAAGATCTTTCCCACAAGGTTTGCAGAGAGATGAAATTTGCAACCAAATGTAGCTTTGCTAGGCTACATGCAGTAGTAGGCCTATGCTTACATGTATGTAAATGTATGTGAATTCGCGTACTGTGTTTGCACTCATAGACACTGTAGGAATTATACAGTAAACATCGATGCATGCGCAAAGTTAGCAGATTGTTTCCTGTTTCAAGCAGATTGACAACTGACACTTACATGTCCTCTACCATATAAAGTAGGAATAGGACCCTCCCACCAGAAGTTTGCGTGGTTGCGCCCCCTGGTCGCTTCATGTTTTCCGCATCGTGTTCACAGTATGTCATTGCAACATTTATGTAATACCTCTGTTTTCATTGATACTCACGATAACTACTCACCCAGATTTGGCAAAATTTGTCCACATTCGGATAACGTAGTATGAAAGCTTCACTTCCTCGTAAGTCCAGGAACCACTGGCAAAGAAGGGCAGTCCAAAGACGAACTGGATGTCTTCAGCGTGTCCGGCCCGTAGCCATGATACGTTGAAAATGGAACGAGCGGGTTGGTGGGTCATACTATACATATAAACCTTGCTCCCTGCTGCTGCAACCTGTCTCGCAAAGGAGGTGATGTTACAAATGTAAGTTACATCCCCCAAAACATCCGACGTCGCCTCTTCGTAGTTCCAGCTTTCATCTTGCTTCCCGTTGTTGTAGATGATTTTCTGGAGGCCAGAAACCAACAGATTTGTTTCGCCAAGCGTCAGATTGTTGAACTGGGTCTCTGTGATGAAAGGTCGATCGGTGACATCTCCCAATCTCCTAAAAGTGACGAAGGCGCCTTCATCCTCGTTTGAACCTATAAGTAAGTCTGTGTCACTGTAAGCGCCACTCTCCAACAGGTCAGGGATATCTTCTTCGAAAAAATCCCCATCGAATGATGGTAACCAAATGTTTGTACCGAGATAGAAAGCATCTGCCTGTGTGGAAACCAGCCAAAGATGATACTAAGTTTCTTGTTTATTGAACACATAGGGCGGGGCGGGTGGAGGAGGGAGCAATCGCAGTGAAATGCACAGGATTTCAAAGGTGAGGTGTAGGGGGATCTAACTAACCCCGAATGATTTATTTAGGGACATGAACCATTGTCGAAGATCGTCCCTGGGCCCCTGGAAGTGGGCCTTAATCTTCCTCCATTTGAATGTAACAACAACAAAAAACCAATAATAATAATCATATAATATCGGCCTTGCATGGGAAGCAGTTATTTAACGACAGCCATATATGCAAAATATTTACATATTCATGTAGATAAAGTCGACTGACTTCAAGTTTTTATTTCGATCGAAACAACCGCCGGTTCACTCATGGATGTTGAGTTACCTGGCTTCTAATGCTAGCGCCTTTAACTTCTCAACATTCTGTTCTTTATCCTTTTTTTTTAATCAAGGTTGTATTTCTTTTTATTTAAATAGAGAGTTGCAGGGGTATAATTCCTTTATTAATAACGAATCGGGGGGGGGGGGGGGGGGGGCCTTTATTTTGCCCACAAAAAAATTAAAAAAATTTATATTTATGTTGCAATAAATTTTTTTACAA
>JAAAKB020262249.1:0-10026 GCA_010014835.2 Apostichopus leukothele
AAGGATCATTGAGAAACATTTCATAAAGGAAATCAAATTATCTGCATTTATATTGCTAAGAATGAAGTGCCTACCTGTAGCGACATCAGATGTTGTTTTCATAGATGTAGTGACATCAGCTAGGTAAAATTATGGAGGGAGGTTGTGATATATAAAAAACAAAATTAGAACATATTTATACATATAAGACTACTTACATATATTATACCGGAATACTCCCAGACAAACGATCTAAGACCAATTCATATAAACCAAGTTATGTCGAATATTTGTATCAAGTTATAGCAACAATCATGATGGAAATGTCTTGTAGTAAGTACATTTTTAACAGACTTACAGAAACATTTAAACATATATTGTCCAGTTTGCCTATACTGGTATTTCCGTAATCAATAGCGAGATATTGTCAACTTAATATTTTTGTATGTATGATGGAAAATTCTACATGTGAAGATTGAGGTTTTGTTAATGTTTAAGATAAAACAAACTTGCAGTTGTACCACGAGACGGCGTTGTTTCATTAGTCAATGGCGGTGTCCCGTCTGACACCGTTGAAACTGTCGTCGAGCCCATTGGACTACTACTGGGACCTACATGATCAAGAACAACAGTTTCATTAAAAACTTAATATTCATATTTGGATTTACATGGAAATCATTTACTCTAAATGAATCAGAGTTACATTCTGCAGGCACATGTAAGACGCAACGTACACGAATAACCGGTCCAGCGTATAAGTAGCTATTATCACTGTCAACAACAAATAGTAATTTCGTCCGCTTTAGTAATGTCAACATGCTCGTCATATGTGTCTATATAACTATAATATATATCAGTTGAAATACATATCAAAACGATCATTCAGAAATATTTCATGAAGGTATCAAAAGTATCTGCATTTATATTGCTAAGAATGAAATGCCTACCTGTAGCGACATCAGATGTTGTTTTCATAGATGTAGTGACATCAGCTGGTAAAATTATGTAGGGAGGTTGTGATATATACAAACAATAATTAAAAAGATTTTAACAATAACACTACTTACATATATTTTACTGGAATACTCCCAGACAAACGATCTCAGACCAATTAATATCACACAAATTATGTAGAATATTTGTATCAAGTTATAGCACACTCATGATGGTGATTTCATGTAGTAGTAGTAGTACATTTTTAGCAGACTAACGGAAACATTTTAACATATATTGTCCAGTTTGCCTAGTGGTATTTCCGTAATCAATAGCGAGAAATTGTCAAGTAGATATGTTGTTTATCTACTATGAAAAATTCCACATGAGAAGATTAATATATGTTAATTTTTAAGATAGAACAAACTTGCACTTGTACCACGAGACGGCGTTGTTTCATTAGTCAATGGCGGTGTCCCGTCTGAAACCGTTGAAAATGCAGTCGAACCCACTGGACTACTATTGGGACCTGTATAATTAAGTAAAACACCGTTTCATAAATACCTTGCGATTCACATTTGAATTTACATGGAAATCATTTACTCTCAATGAATCAAAGTTATATTCTGCAGGCACATGTAAGACGTATGAGTAGCTATGAGTAGCTATTATCACTGTCAACAACAAATAGTCATTTCGTTCGCTTTGGTAATGTCAACATGCTCGTCATATGTGTCTATATTAACCATAACATATCTAAGTTGAAATACATATCAAAACGATAATTCAGAAATATTTCATGAAGGTAATAAAAGTATCTGCATTTATATTGCTAAGAATGAAATGCCTACCTGTAGCGACATCAGATGTTGTTTTCATAGAAGTAGTGACACCAGCTAGGTTTAAATATGGGAAGAGGTTGTGTGATACATAAAACAAAATTGGAAAGATTTTGACTATTAGACTGCTTATATATATTTTTTGCCTGGAATAATCCCAGACAAACGATCTTAGACCAATTCATATCAACCAAATTATGTCGAATATTTGTATCAAGTTATAGCAACACTCATGATAGAAATGTCTTTTAGTAGTACATTTTTAACAGACTCACGGAAACATTTAAACATATATTGTCCAGTTTGCCTATACTGGTATTTCCGTAATCAATAGCGAGAAATTGTCAACTTAATATTGTTTGATTTACTATGGAAATTCTACACGTGAAGATTGAGGTTTTGTTATTGTTTAAGATAGAACAAATTTGCAGTTGTACCACTAGACGGCGTTGTTTCATTAGTCAATGGCGGTGTCCCGTCTGACACCGTTGAAACTGTCGTCGAACCCACTGGACTACTACTGGGACCTACATGATAAAGTATAAACAGTTTCATAAAAAACATGATATTCATATTTGGATTTACCTTGAAATCATATACTCTCAATGAATCAAAGTTAAATTCTGCCAGTAGATGTAAGACTCAACGTACACGAATAACCGGTCCAGCACCTGAGTAGCTATTATCACTGTCAACAACCAATAGTAATCCCGTCCGCTTTGGTAATGAAAACATGCTCGTCATATGTGTCTACAGTTACTATAGTATATCTAAGTTGACATACATATCGAAAAGGATCATTCAGAAATATTTCATGAAGGAAATAATAGTATCTGCATTTATATTGCTAAGAATGAAATGCCTACCTGTAGTGACATCAGATGTTGTTTTCATAGATGTAGTGACATCAGCTGGTAAAATTATGGAGGGAGGTTGTGATAAATACAAACAATAATTAAAAAGATTTTAACAATAAGACTACTTACATATATTTTACTGGAATACTCCCAGACAAACGATCTCAGATCAATTAATATCACACAAATTATGTAGAATATTTGTATCAAGTTATAGCACAGTCATGATGGTGATTTCATGTAGTAGTAGTACATTTTTAGCAGACTAACGGAAACATTTTAACATATATTGTCCAGTTTGCCTATACTGGTATTTCCGTAATCAATAGCGAGAAATTGTCAAGTAGATATGTTGTTTATCTACAATGAAAACTTCCACATGAGAAGATTAATATATGTTCATTTTTAAGATAGAACAAACTTGCACTTGTACCACGAGACGGCGTTGTTTCATTAGTCAATGGCGGTGTCCCGTCTGAAACCGTTGAAAATGCAGTCGAACCCACTGGACTACTATTGGGACCTGTATAATTAAGTAAAACACCGTTTCATAAATACCTTGCGATTCACATTTGAATTTACATGGAAATCATTTACTCTCAATGAATCAAAGTTATATTCTGCAGGCACATGTAAGACGTATGAGTAGCTATGAGTAGCTATTATCACTGTCAACAACAAATAGTCATTTCGTTCGCTTTGGTAATGTCAACATGCTCGTCATATGTGTCTATATTAACCATAACATATCTAAGTTGAAATACATATCAAAACGATAATTCAGAAATATTTCATGAAGGTAATAAAAGTATCTGCATTTATATTGCTAAGAATGAAATGCCTACCTGTAGCGACATCAGATGTTGTTTTCATAGAAGTAGTGACACCAGCTAGGTTTAAATATGGGAAGAGGTTGTGTGATACATAAAACAAAATTGGAAAGATTTTGACTATTAGACTGCTTATATATATTTTTTGCCTGGAATAATCCCAGACAAACGATCTTAGACCAATTCATATCAACCAAATTATGTCGAATATTTGTATCAAGTTATAGCAACACTCATGATAGAAATGTCTTTTAGTAGTACATTTTTAACAGACTCACGGAAACATTTAAACATATATTGTCCAGTTTGCCTACCGTTATCAATATCACGAAATTGTCAAGTAAATATTGTTATAAACTACTCTGGAAAATTCTACATGAGAAGATTGAGATATTTTAATGTTTAAGATGGAACAAACTGGCAGTTGTACCACGAGACGGCGTTGTTTCATTAGTCAATTGCGGTGTCCCGTCTGTCATCGTTGAAAATATCGTCGCTCCCACTGTACTACTACTTAGTTCTGTAAAATAACAGAAATACTCTAACATACATATTGTCCATAACACGATTTCAGGGAAATATGTTGTTCAACTAACAGTACGATATTTATGTCTTGCGTTATTATTTCTCTTTCTCTTTTTTTTTTTGGTGGTGGTGAGTGGGTGTGGTGGGGGTGGGGGGTTAGGACAATAGCTGCCATGGAGTTTCCTTTCATAATAAATTGCTCTCGTGAACGCTGAAGAGTCTTTCTACTATGATAAGTCATTCGCATGATAGCGGTTTTTATTATATATTTTAATAATAAAAGCTGCCACGAAAAGAAAATTTGACACGTGAAGGAAACCGTATCAATAATGAAAGCAGCGTCATTGCATTAACAGCATAATTCCCTGAAAACCAAATATCATAAACCACATGAACTTGCACATAATGGAAACTAGTCAATTCGTTTTACAACATATGGTATATTTGAGAGAGTCAGTTCTTTCTTCAGCGCTTGCAGCCTAGCACTGTCATATTTTCTGAGAACAGAGAAGCACTTTCCATCCTATTTTGTATAGAACAACCGGGTCTGAAGTTCGTTTGATAATTAACTGCCAAAGGAGGCCACATGTAGTATTAAGTTTTCGGATGAATTTCATTGTCCTCGCACATTGCTCAACTAATTGGATTGAATGTGAAATGGAACATTAACATGAAAGCAACAAGTGATCTTCCAATAATTAAATTGCCCAATAAAGGTAATTAGATGTTTACCCTCACAGGAAGACACTATTTCTGGCGTCCAATGACCGTCGTCACACAAGGCTGTTGAAGGCCCTTTCAGCAGAAATCCAGGATCACACGAGATGTTTACTGTTACTCCGTGGTATACACTGCTAGTTATATGACCGTTAGGTATAATCGGTACCGTTTGGCAATCGGCTGTTATAAGACGCAGAAGAAGTATCAACAGCCAACCAATTGTCAACTTATTTAATTTGCTTTACATTTCAAACCAAAGAAAAAAATCAAGGCTAAACATCATGTTGTAATGTCCCTAACAACATATCCGGCATAACGCACCCGTCCGCCTTACGACAATTACATGGATATTGTTGTACAGTTGTACAGTTGCATTATATTTGTTGACTGCAACTGAATATTAGGGCGGTTGGGGTGGTGGAGGTGATTGAATCGTTAATACAGAAATCAGAAACTTGAATACTCCAAACACAGAGATCACGTCATTGCAGTTGTCAACTACCTGTTTATATGCAAATTATGTGATGATATACCGTATTGCCACTCTATATATCATAATCGCCACAATCGTTTAGAAAAGAAGGAAGGTTGAGGTAGGGGTCAATTTGAGAATGATGTCCTTGTGATGTTGGTTTAGTGTTCTGGCCAATTTATGGATGACGCTCCTAGAAATTACACTATTCTGTAGTCGTATCTTAACTTACCGAAACATTTTATTGGTATTTCACGGCTTAGAGTACCATTACTACATTTGAGGTCAAAGCCACTTCGCCCTTCAAAAATGGTGAATCCATTATTACATTCTACCGTTGTTGATTCGCTGTCTGGGAGCAGTGTACTTTCCGTCAAGTTAGAATTTGGAACTCCAGTAACATTACAAGATTCTGTGGGAAGAAATGGATAATAATATTTATAGCGTGTCATTCACTATCGAAAACTAACATATTTTGTAAGTCAAAGGTAAAAGTCCTAAAGAAAAGCGAAAAAGAAACTACCCAAGTTGTTGCTTTATTATCACAACATAGCGTGTATAATATTGTTGATCTGCTGAAGTAAGTACTACGATCAATTAATCAATATACGAAACACTATCAACCAATCAAACAAATTGTCAATCAATCAATCGGAGCACCAAAATTACACAACTATTAGGCACGCTGCACAAATGCTGATGTGTACAAGGAGCTAGTACGTAATTACCAAACATGTTTAGCAAGCAACCGTCGATACTAGATCCCAGTACTGTATACGTGTCTCGTTAAATGACTAATAAATGGGTGACAAATTACATATTTTGTTCAAAATCTGTAAATGGAATAGCATAAACAGCTTTACACAGTGTACTAAGTTTATGTCTAGTTGTTATGATCTGTAACATGCGATAATGACCCGAAAGTCATCATTTTATACAAATTTCGAAAGAGAATTTTTATTCCAGTCTGCAACATATATCACATTCGATTATGCACCAAATGTCGTTATTTTATACGAGTTAGAAATCAAGTATTAAAACTCTATAAAATATAACGAAATTGTAATTATACCAAGGCAGTCTGGAGAGTTACTCCAGTTCCCGTACAAACAGATAGCGAAAGGCTCGCCCTCGAGTCGGGAATCCCCTTCGCAAGAGAAATTGACTGTACTCCCATTTCGGTAGACATAATTAACTGGTTCGTATAAACGAGATGGTTTTGTTGTTCAAATGATGGAAAACAAGGTTTAGCTTCGGGACAGAATAAACGTAAAAGATATTTGGTTAAATGTAAGCACTAGAGTTGTGCTAACAACATTGCAAAAGCACCCTGATAACGTTTACATATACGCTTAGTAATCGACAATAATTTGGCTGTATGTAGGTCTAATAAACGACTCTTCCAGTTAACCCACTATTAGTGAAGGTACCATAAAGAAGAAAATTTGTTCTATAAGAGACTTCGACTTTTCCTTCCTCACTTGAAATGTAAAATTGTATACGATTCACTTGCAAAAGATCAAGTGGTGAAAAACTATACTTTAACTTGTTTTATAGTGAATAGAAAAAGCGCATTTTCAATTTCATAATTCTCATATTTATAGAAGTGGTTCATAACAATCAATAAAAATACCAACCTATCTAGAATACCCTTCTGCGAAATCAATATTCAAGTTTAGGTTGGCAATGAAAATGGTATTTTACGGGCATATAAGCTCAACGGCAACCTTTGAAGCATGCAAAAACACCTTAAGCTAATTTACATTAGGTAGTGACAATATACTCTTCATCTGTGTTTACGCAAACTGTGTCCGCAGATTTGAATATGGCACCGCAATATCTCAACGGACGCATTAAAATTCACATAGCCACTATTTGGGGCTTTATGTATTAAATACCTCTGACTTTTCAAACAATGATATTGTATATCTTATAGCCAATTGGGCTTTTAATAGGTATTGAACTTTGGTCCTGATCAGGTGGCCAGTATGATACCAGTAACCTGCTGATCTTTTAACAATTATTGCCAAGTTTTTATAACCCATAAGTGTTGTCAGTCTAAGGATGGAGTAATTCGTAGGACTTTAATAACCACGGTCTGTGGTATATGAAACATGCGTATATCTGTTTGTGTACAAATTAACGTTTAGAAGCAACATACTTTAATATTACATAGTTTGGAAATGTCCCCATTACAAGTTCTTAAGAAGACACACTGGTAAAATGATCAAACCTCGGGTTTCACGTCACCATTTCTCTCATTGATATCCCGTTCACCCAGTCATATGATAATGGCTTGGCACTCTGAAAACACCACTAGGTGGTTGCTATAGCAGTCTGTCTTGCTGTGTGTTATACTGTATGTACATCATCAATGAACTTCCCCTTTACATGAGACGATGTTGTCCCTAACCTTGTATGCTTTATTATAGTGTCTTTCAAAGTCACTCATGGGGAAGTATACTACACACTTTCAGAATTGAGGAAATGGTATTAAATTTTCATTCTCATACACAGGAATTGACTTACCATCACAAGTTGGTGTAGTGTGAACTGACCAGGTAGCGTTTTGGCATTCGACAGATCTCGTTCCGTTTAGCTCAAATCCCCATGCACAAGAATAGTTTACCGTGATCCCTTGGGCCAAACCTGGTGAAACTATACCGTATTCAGGTTCTTCAAGAGGTTTGCATTGAGCTTGGATGGAAAAGAATATGAATTAACGCGTGAAACCATCTGCATCTAGTACACAATTTGTTTTGGGATGAAGAACTAGCCTAGAACTGACTCCATAGCTTTGTTGTGACACTAGAAGTAAAATTCACATAGTCCGACTGTTGCAGTGGCAGTGTTATCTTTCAAGGTGCAACTTCATATGTAGACGTTCATCATATGCAGGATTAGATATATAGTACGGTATCGTTTGTAACGTAAAATCGCCTAACCGCGTAACTATTTTGGGAGACACGCAATGGCAAAGGCATTTACCAATAAAGTATCCTAACGAAGTTTCATCCCAAGATTAAACCAGTTATAAGGATACAATGCTTCCCGCTAGCATTATAAACGCATACATACATTTTAACCTTCCATCTTTAAAGTATTGCAACAACAAGAATGTTAAAAGAAGGCAAATAGTGCATGTAAGATGATTCTTGCTGCCTTAGCATAGCACCCTTAGTATGATTAAAATGTAACAACAAACGTGACAAAATACTGTAGGAGTTTATACTGACGATAACACGAGGGTATCGAGCTCCATTGCTCTCCGTTACATCTGATGAAAGAGTCCTCTCCTGCTGGGACTGAATAATTTGCTCTGCAGACTATGTCGAGTTCATCTCCTAGGTCGATTTGGTCGGTACTGTTCACATTACCATTAACAATCTCCGGCAGAACATTACAAAAAGCTGAAAATGGACAACCAACAACAACGTTGACAGAGAGTAGAAACAATAAAGCATACTAGTTCTTCTTTCTTCTTTTTCTTTGTTCTATTACTATTATTAAGAGTCCGATTTGGCATCGATCTGAAACCAACTTTTGACTTTCACTGTGGGGGGGGGGGGGTGAAGCCACCACACCCTCCTCTCCTGTATATACGCCCATCAAGGTGGTATTTTCTTTATTTGCAGAGGGTCATGTTATAACCACTGAAGGAATTAAATACTCCTTGCATACATGCTATATAAGGCCATTATTGTGACTTACTCTCACAAACTGGTATCGTGTTTGGTTCCCATATTCCACCTGGTCCACAGGAAGCAACGCTTGGTCCGGTCAAGTTTAGGCCACCACATGAAAAACTGACAGTTTCTCTAGCAATGTATGTGATCTTATCTGGCGTTAAGATGACACTGCCTCCAACACTAGGTCGAACGCATGTAAATCCTGAAAATCGAAGTACATTAGATGACATATCATACGAAGAAACCAGCAACCACAAAGACACACATTGACTTGTCCGTCATGCTGTGGTATGGCTTCAAGTTAATAATGTGCCATATAATTATATTCTGTCACACCTATAATAATAAAAATAATAATAATAATAATCAGTAGCTAATTTTACGACGCTTAAGTGACCACAAATGTGGGAGAAATCCGCAAGGGCTTATGGATTACAACTTACACGTCGGGTGGTTTCCAATTCAACTATTTGTGTTGTTGTGTTCCTGCAGTGCTGAAAAATGGACAACTAGTAAGTCTCCATTTTATTATTGCTATAAACCGTAATGTCACTCTCTTCAAGTACTAATATGATACCATATCATTTTTTTATAAATTTTTGCCAGATCACGACATAATGTGCTAGCTAAAAACCTTACAAATATTTTGTCTGTAACTTGGCATTATATTCCAAACACACCGTAACTGTTTTAATATTTCTTAAGAAATATTTCGAAATGTGATGAAGTCAGTAATTTGGCGATAGGCTTCATCGTATGAGTGCTTACCGTTATGTGTCAATGCTATACCCCAATACAAAACAAAATCATGACGAATAATTTCATTTTCCCAATTAACAACTACTAATTTTTGTTTCTTTGCTCTCTTTCTTAGAACGACAATACTTATACTACATGACTAGGGATGACAAAAGCATAATATAATGATGTTAACCAATTCCAATGTTCTATTGTATCATTTAATTGTAAACGAAACAGAGAGATTTCTGCAAGCCTTCACACTTCACTAGGAGTGTTAGCTCAGTGGTTAACACCGGTGCCTTTCAACCTTAAGGTCCCGAGTTCGAGTCACTCTAAGGTTAATGTATGTCGTCCAGTTACAAATTTGTTGACAATTGACAATTCATAATCATGGACGTTAAATATGAATCTAAGAGACTGACTTCGGTCAGCTTGCGGCTT
>JAAAKB020262260.1:0-10026 GCA_010014835.2 Apostichopus leukothele
AGGGGGGTGGGGTCGGGGAGGGGAGGGGAGGTGAGCGTTTGATACAAAGTGGTTAACGATATGGGTTTGAATTTTTATAAATTTTATTTGTGGTATCTTTTTCTCTAGTAGATCTTACGTCGATTTTTGCCTGTTTTAGCACCAGCTGGTTACAGGTTATACCATCATCACCTTTTCATCACTTTATCGGTTAATACTTAATAGATAACAGATCAATTAGTTTATCAATTAATTAAATTAAAATTCACTTTACGCGACCTTATACTCGGACCAGACAAAGATTCGTTCAGTATTGAAGCCTAATGTTTAATGGTCATTATGTTAATCCTATAACTGAGATACTAACGACCCAATCATAGTAGCCAATTAGAGATGAATTTTCGCTGACCACCGAATAAATTCAGAAACTGTGTTTGTGTTGGTCATTGTTCAATAATCGATTCGGCCGTGAAAGTTTACAATCAGTTTGGCGGTATAAGAGGTGAAGTGGCTAGTTTTCGTTCTTTTCTCTCTATTCTTCAGTGTGTCAATACAGTTGTATATAGTAGTGTACCTGGCAAGGATAAAGAAATCTATCAAGTACTTATGATTGCGAGAATAAATTGTTAGTATATAGAAAGAATAAAAATGTGTCAGTTTGGACTGCGTTATTGAAACATCTTGTCCGTTGCTATGGCCTTGAACTAAAATCGTCAGTTTACAGAGAAACTCGGTATTCTCCAAGTGTGATCACACTAGGTGCGTTAGCAACACAGTCGCCCATTTTCTGACATTTTATTCGGCTCTGTCCGCTCTCTGAACCCAATATTTATATATATACCCGCTGAGGTTTAAAAGAGACCACTCAAGCAACCTCAATAGCCTACAATGTAAGAAGCCCCTTAAAGATTAAAGGATTAGCCTATATTTAAAGAGAGTTAACCACCCCAGTTCTGAATTCATATATGGTTTTATAACTTTGTGTTACGTATAGCTATGTGTTTATGTATCATTTAGCAACCTTTGTCTGCAGGAATTAGTTCGACCTAAGGCTGCAGAAATTACATTTCATTCTTGCAAAAGAAAATGGTGTGTTGGTGGCATACGTTGATAAATCATCGTGTAAAAGACAGGAAACATGGTCAAGGCAAAGAGATAACGAAGTCATTGATATTATTTCTATAGGTTGTTACAGGCCTTTGTGAAGCTCGACAATTCTTAGGTGTCTGTCTTGTGGACCCCGCCCTCCCCTTCTCTCTCCTCACGCCACATTGGGGTGGGGACGGGGGATGGGGAGAGTATAAAGCTCTTTTAGCGTGATTGTGTTTCGTTCTTAAATTTTCGTAATTTTGGTTGTATAAAGTATAAAGTGTTACCGTCATGACGTGACATGAATGATCTCAGTTGAAAGCGATTATGTAATACACATACTTTAAGTGATCATTAGTAAAATGCAGCGTCTGTGTTACCTCAATAAGAGAGAAATAAAGACGTTAAACGGCGAACGTTTCATGCCCTTGACCTAACATGCACTTTGTGGAAGGGGTGTGTGTATTATACCGTGTTACCCTCACCGTCCATCAACTGTGATGCACTTTGTGGAAAGGTTGTCAGCTCTCTGGTCTTCTTCATAGAGTCTAGTCATGTGACATCAGACATCAAAATCAAGACGTTTTACCCTCACCGTCCATCAATTGTGATGCACTTTGTGGAAGGGTTGTGTGTATTATATCGTTTTACCCTTACCTTCCATCCATTGTAATGCACTTTGTGGAAGGGTTGTGTGTATTATATCGTTTTACCCTCACCGTCCATCAATTGTGATGCACTTTGTGGAAGGGTTGTGTGTAGATGTATATAGTTCTACCCTCGACGTCCATGTATTGAAATGCACAAATAAATGCCGTGATTTGCTTTTGGAAATCCAATTAAGTTGCGGTACATTTTTGGTTGCTCAATATACAAATTTTGGTCTGCCTTCGAACAGGTGCAACCAAAACGAAAAGGTAATACCGTTACATGAAAAAAAGATTGACTAAGCTAACAGTGAAGATGAAGTTTGCGGTGAGCTGTCCTTGGTCGACTCTCTGTTTTAAAATTGTAATAGGTTAGATATATCTGATTGAAACGACTGGGTTACTTATCCCAAAGGAGAGTCATTTTAACTTTGTTCTCATTTGAGGTCATGACCCGAGGAAGTACGGTTTGGGGTCATTCCACGCTATTGCCCGACATCAAGTTATAGTGATAATTCAATATATACTCTTATAGCCACGCTAAAGTTGTGGTTGGTTAACTTACTTCCCTTGTTTAAATCTCAGAATGAGGCACTATAGTGAATCACAGGTAAGGAACAAATGGAGTGTTTTTCCAGTACACAGTTGTACTGTCTAGACATAATGTGAGGTCGGAATTTAAACCAAATATGCTCAACATTAATGTCATTCGGACGTCCTAATCTAGACCCGTTCTGACCAAACTAGACTGAAAATACCCCTATAGCATCACTGACCGTTATGCTGCACTGAGTCATTCATATTGCAAAGTATATGATGAGTATATCATGGATATACTATGGATATAGTACGTGTCAGAATGTATGACGTAACTTTGTATTCATAAATTCACCCTAAGGAACGACTTTAAAGGTATAGTTCAGAGATAAATTAATTTTGGACGTGTATAGGCCCAAAAAAGTAACTCTGACATCATGGTGTAAAAAAATTAAACTAGCAAATGCTAGTTTCCGAGATATGGTCATCTGAACTTTATACATTTTGTACTAAACGTGAACTTGAAGCAAACAAGTGTGATTTCGTAGATGTATTTATAGCATCATCCCTGTCGTGCTTCAGGTTCACTTTAATATTTGGCTTTGTAATTTATTGACTTCCATATTTCATGAAATAAGAGAATTGCACTAAAACACCCAATACCCAAGGTGTAGACGAGGTCAGATCGGTCATAAATACAATTTCGGGCTGCGCATGTGCAGATATAAACATGAAGCACTTGCTATCTATAGTCCTATATATTTAATCCGCAGTCCATCTCTTGATCGCTGTTGGCAATATGTTTTGTATATATGATAGGCCTATATATTAAAGATATATATGTTATTTGATCAAGGTCGTCTTTTCACCGTTGTCATGAATTTCGAAGAAGATGAAATTCTCCAAATTCCATCGAATCAAAGGCCATTATCTTGCATCGCTGTTCCCTAAAGCACTTTTACTATACTTATATCAACGTATTTGACATAACAGGCTTAACGCCTTAAGAAGATTATACATTCATCAATGAAAAAACAGAGCAAAAAGAAAAAGTTTGACGTCGATAAGGGCGTTGTAAGGGCATGTATGGGTAAAGTGTGGTTAAATCATCAGGTGGCTGCTATACCGGTTAACCGTGTTGTTTTAAACGTAAGTTTTTAGGTTATTGCCACAGAAAATTTGACAATTAGGACAGGTGTTATATTCATAAGTAACCTAATACAATTATTGTGTTCAGTCAGATATGAGGCCTTTTACTGTGTGTAGATAACATTGGACTGTAACGTACGCGATGTGTTTGAAAACGATAATTAGAAAACGCACACTTTAATTAATCATGAATAAAATAAAGTTCTCGCGCTGGCGTCTGTATCAGCTTAATAAGAGGGTAATAAAGGTTCTTTTTACCTTGGAGGAGGGGGGGGGGGGGTTATATCATCCTATTATAAAAGAAAAACCTTTTGATTTCTTTAAAGTATGTTGCAACCTTAACGCGCCAGGATTGTGTTCACTATACCTTCAAAACTACGGGGTAGCGTCGAACTAGAACTACTTCATGGTGTTAACATGTGTTATAGTTATGTACACCCGCTGCACTTTATGCCGTACATTAACCCCTGAATGTTCTACTGGTACTTGGAAGCTGTACTACATACATGGCTTCACATAAGTGAATTATTATTACAGAAGTTTAACTGTACTGTGTGTGGTATGACTTCAACACTTTAACAGAACATATAGTGTACAGTGCATTTTGCTGTTTACTGTTATAATAATGTTACACATAGACTTATTTGGATAACTCGAACTACACTACTTGGAATTAATTGGAAAAAACGTATAGAATATTGGAAATCCTTTTCCAGGCTCCAGCGGGATTTGAACCCGAGCCTCGCGCTTTGTATATGCGGACACCCTAATATGATAGCCTGCTGTGGATACTGACCATGTGTGTCCAGTAGTGGCTCTCATTTCGGTCCATATTAACGGTATGCAGATGGTACATAAAACTTGTACACCCGAGTAAACAAACCGTTAAAACTGACAACTTTTCTTTTCTTTTTTTGTAGAAAAAAAAATAAAGTATGTCTGAATTCATAAACAATTTATTCACAGGTGCCAATTGTTAATAGCTTGGACAGGTCACAGGTCACGAAGGCCCTCAATCCCATAGTAAAAATATTTTAAACACACTTTTACCATAAATATATATATATAAGTATATTTACTGCAATAAGTTTACGGTGAGGGAATGGAAGCCATCAATCGTCCAATTTACAAGTTTTTGAGTTGAAGTTGATCTTATCGGTGCAAATATTAAGGTAACAATTCTTAACGTTTTAGAAATTTTCAGGCCTCTGGGGTTCATTGGTGGCATCTGCCAAAGAATAGTATGCTTATGGAAATGTTAACTGTGTCTGCTAACTTGCTGTAAGTTACACTCCCTTATTACGCAACGCCAGCAAGAATATGGAATTACTGTGCACTTTTGTGGATTTCAGTTACCTACGAAACTTTCACATTGTTGTTTCGAAAATGATAAATCGTTTCATGATTTAATTTAAACATTGTTACAAAGACTTAAAGACATTTTGAATATTCATCAGTCAGTACAGTCAATCATACATCCGCTCGTCTATCTGTCTGTCTGTCTTTCCGAATTCAGAAAAGTTTTACTACTAGATCGGAAATGACGCAACAGGAAAAATAACTTGCCTCTGTAAGGTTATAACAGATACGATAGTATTTGATGACTAAACAAGTTGTTGAATATTCATGAGCTGATGACGTTGAAAAAACTTATCATCACAGTTACAAATTTATGGATATATCCTATGGAAAGTGCATTGCCAAAAACAAACTAACATACTTCGTTTTTACGTCTGTAAATCCTTTACAAACGAGAGCATTTTCTTTGGATATTTGCGTGCAAAGTGGTAATGGATATAGTTTACAACACAAGTAATGCAAAGTATTATGCTTAGGATATTAACAAATCACAGTTATATACTCTTGCGTACACTGTTTAACATAAAAGTAATTTCGAAACTGGTGTCAGTAATTACGCCACTACCAAAGCTCATCTGATACAGATGAATGATAGAGGGCAGCAGTGGTCATTCATTATAGATGAAAGAGGGCAGCAATGGTCATCCATTATAGATGATAAATCTTTTCGGTGATCAGCGTGGTTTGGTATATCTATAAATGCTGTTTGAAATCAGCGAATGATACTTGACTAGCAAAGCTGTAAACTGTTCGCATGATTAGAAATGAATTATTGCTTCTTGAGTTCTTGGTCTTTGTAACCATAGATTATCCAGTATTACTATAATGGCATCCATGTTACTGCAATAATTAAACCATCATAATCACCAAACATCGTCACAATTTCCGATGTACGGTAAACCGCGGTTGAAAGTGGGATCCGGTAGAAATTGTAAGTGTTCGTGCCCATGCTGCATTAAGGTGTCTCTCTCTCTCTTTAAATAAAACGAAAGATACAGGCCTACATGCTTTCGCCGTTCTGTGTATGAGATAATGTGCACATGGTTATATATATATAAATCCACTATACTGCTCAAAGCAAAACCTTAAAGGGGTTGACTGAGACCAAAATATCAATACAGCAAAATGAAGATCAGTTATCTATTGAATTCAATATTACTTTAGTGACGTTCCGGGTGTGTTCATGACACAATCCGTCAATAAACAATACTTCACAAGTCGGTCAGTAAGTGTTCTTAATTTGTTAATTACCTCCATTGTTTGCGCCTTGGGTAGTATAGTATTATCACTATATATGTGCATGATATAGCTGTAGCTACAATGTCCTATGCAACACATTCACCAGAGTCGACTTGTCCAGACGGATTAAAGTAGCAGTCAAGAGATTACTAGTTTCTGCAGTTTTCTGCTTTGACATTTGTTGTCTCGTTTTGTCTCAGAGGTCTGTGTGTGAGAACAATTCAGGGACCACGACACAAGCTATAGCGATCTAAGCGGCGGGGCGTAGGCCTTACCTCAAGTGCCTCGGAGGCAACCAACCCCATTCACGACCGAGAGAAAATAGGCACCACCGTCACCTAAACTGAAGCCTAACCCGAGCCGGTAGACCGGTTCCGAGCCAGTAGACCGGTTCCGAGCGGGTAGACCGGAAGGCCATTCCGTCCCCGATGTTTGGGTGGGTGTCTTACTTTGATAAGTTGGAATTGTAATAGATTGCCTAACATTCAATTCGGTAAGGTTCGATTAAACTTACGATCAAGTTCAAACAGCTGCTTTAAAGACCAGTCTCAAACCAGCAATTAACTCTTACAAATTATTCCAGCTGTATGGACTGAGGGTATATGCGGAAATTGTCGATTGACAGACAGAACATCCCGCAGCCGTCATAACATAACGACCTCGATTCTAATGACAGATGGTGTCCATCAATCATATACAGTCATTTATTACAGACGTATGTTAAAAGGTGCGAACGCTTAACTGGGTCGTGGAACGAGAACTTATAAACGTTGGTTGCGAACGCCACCAGCAGCCGAAATATACCGCTAGTTTGTTGCATTCAATTAATCAGTAATTAGTGTCACAAGGTTAATTGTCTTGTCATTTTGAAGAAATAGTATAACTCTTTGTTGGCACATTTGCCTTACTTATATGTAGAGCCCCATATGCCAAACACACACTGTATATAGCTGCCTCCTCGTGCACTGGAGTTTCCCTCCCACAACAGTCTTTACCATTTGCGCGTCTGTGCGTGCTCTTGTTTGTAATAAATAATAACAAATAACATTTATATAGCGCCTGATACAAAAGATTTTAAGCGTTTAACTAAGCAAAATAGAAACAAAGCAAACAAACAATAAGAAGAAAAAAGAAACGCAGTAAGCTGTCTTTTGAAAATTTCAAGTGTCGGGGGGTGGGGGTGGGGGTCACGTCACGGATCGGGAGTTCATTCCAAAGGGCATGTGCAGCAACAGAAAATGCACGATCGCCATAGTTTGAGGACCAGGGGCAAACTGCAGGTGTATATTGTAGGAAGAGCGAAGCGTTACAGAGGTGGTCCGTTGCACTGGGGTGAGAAAATAGGTGATATAACGTGGGGCAGAATCAGATCATATACACTCTATCAGTTGGGACGATAGTCTACCTAACACTGGATTCGTACGCATTAAATCAATTCAAGGGTAAATCGGGTTCTCGGTGATCCGCGGACATTTCTGACCAGTGTTCTTTTTCTTTAAGTTTGGCCAGCTAAGTTAACGGTTTGGTGGGGGAAATTGTTCACAATATTGCTTAAATGCGTAAGTTCTATTCGTTCTGATATTGCTTTAGCATTTCTGAGTAAATGCACTTTGTTTCCAAGTACTTGCGTATTGGGAAAGGGTTCTAACACAAATAAGAAACCTCGAAATTGTTGTTGTTGTTGGGTTGTATAGAAACGTGAAAAGTATCAGTCGGCACAGAATCAGATCACTGCTGGTATTTGCTGTACTATACTGTAATAACGCAAAGATGGGGAATACAAGTTGCTTTGAATCATCGAATAGATAGATATAAACCAATCAAAAGAAGCCAGACGAACAGGAAAATGCAAAACAACAAGATTATAAAGAAAACAAAAGTGCCGCCGGATTCTTTGTTTCGCTGACAATCACGGTAAAGGCGTCAAGTATACTGGTGTGGAATGGTTCAATTAAGAATTTCAAGGTTCCTAAATCACTAAACGGGTTAGTTATGACATTTGAATATGTATGGCATGGAAGCTGGAAGCCCCTATAGAGATGGTGTATGACAGATGAATACCGTGAAGAAAAATTGAGAAAGGTTGAGGCCAGGTTAGCTGAAGGGGTGTACTATAGGCTATTCAAACATGACCATGGTAAAAATCCCAGGGTAGGACCAGGGAGTTGTTATGAACTCCCTGGTAGGACTACCATATTCTTTTGCACACAGTACTAAATAGCGTTACTACTTTTTCTTCGCATTTGAACTTTCATCCCGTATTGTTCGTAGTCGTTTTACCATGGAGATTGGATTTAATAGTTATTCCAGACATTGAGTTTAATGTGATATTGAAATAATACAATAACAATTTCTCCTCCAGAATTTCTCCTCCTGACCTTTAAAGGTGGAGATTCATCTGTCACGCAATCACTGCATGAAGCTGTTAATGAATGATGTTGCCCTTAGCGACTGTATGTACATTAATCCATGAAAACATTCCGACATGTTAATGTACATACACTGTGACTTAGGTGATATCTTATATTGTAGACGTCTTATATTTTCAGCCTGATGGCTCTTTAAGTGGTCCGTATCAGGATGAAGTTATATACAATATGGAAATCATCAAGAGCGGCATATTAATTAATAGTTTCACTGATTATACATCCCTATTTGTATTTATAAAGCGATCAAGGTCTCATGTCTGTAATGTATCCGATTCGGTGGTATAGGTAAGTCCACCGACGTTAAACAGATGTGTTTAACCAGGGAGTTCTGAAGAGCAACTCTCTCGCGGCGGTTTTAACGATACATTGTATTATGCGAAACCGCACTGTATAGTGCTAACGATATAATACCCATGTCTCTGCAGAGTTATATGAGATACACTGTTAAAATGATACAACGACATTCTCTGAGTATGTGAGACACTGCAGTGATACCGGTAGAGTGCCTGTGTCTCTGTATGTTATTGTGTGACACTACAGTATAAACAGTACAATGACTTTCTGTGTATGTGAGACACTGCAATGTTAACGGTGCAATGCCTGTGTCTCTGTACTAGCCTATGTGAGACACTGCAGTAGAAATGATACAATTACAGCCTGTGTATACGAGACACTGTAGTATATACACGATACATTGTCTGTGTCAAGTGCGGTATTCACAGTTGAGCTGATTAACAACGCGCGCTTAATGTAACTTTGTGCGTTGGGTCGTCAGTTTACGTAACCTGTACCAAGTCATTAGTCAAAAAGAGATCGCAATTTATCAAAGCAAGACAACCTTCCTACATTTGTATCACCAAATGAGGATTAAATGTCACGTTCATACCTTCCTGCAGGAAACTGGTATATTCGACCATTCATGTCTTGTAGGAGAGCTGCCTCGAATTCAACCGTCGCTCGCTTAATATACAGGAGCTCTTTGGTTTGTATATGTCTGTATATAAGCAACTTCTACATTCGTTATGCTTAACGCAACTACCAAGACCAACAATTTTTAGTGGAACGATCTTTATATCGATTTCATGTTTTTGACGACAATTTTATGATCGCCCCAAGCACTTGAGAGCATTCACAAACAGGACAAACACATTTCGCAGGCTCGTGTGTACTTCAGATATAGTTGTCTTGCTTTATTCACTTTGGATAGCGCATAGAACCAGTTGGGCAGACTGCATGGGAACCTCAACCAGTATACCCACGCAGTTATATTATATATATCGAGTTATTTCAAAGGCATTCTTATATGTTGATAATGCATATAGCCGACTGAATAAATATCAATCCGGCGCTTCTGATTGGTCGTAAACATGCTCTTTACGACTACAAAGTATACTTAAAAACGTTTCTTAAGTTTATAACCATATTGACGAGATTTGAGTCGGCAATATTATTTCTTGTGTTTGAAGAAGATCGTTGCTATAGGTTGGAGTTTATAATGTAAACATGTTCGCCTTCCATTACGCAAATAGTATAGAACACAAAAATACTTTTTGGCGTATAGTCTATTGTCATCCATGCCCGTTAGAAAACCAATGGAC
>JAAAKB020262271.1:0-10024 GCA_010014835.2 Apostichopus leukothele
GCTCCACCACATTGGAGATCTACACTGCAGTAAAACAAAAGGAAAGACTCTGGTTGTCCCAAGGACAACTGGTAAAACTCCTAAAAAAATTGCCCTGATTGAGGTAGTTATTCCATTTGATTGCAAGAAAAGAAAGTAGGGCCCTGTCAGTTAACGTTGATGAGCCAGCCAGCGACCACACACGTCAGTTTGTCTTTACAATTTGTCTGTTAATTACAACATTGGGAAATCAGTCTTGCTCTCCATGGGATTTCTTCAGGGTTCATGACAAGGAGTTTACAAAGAGGACACATTCCTTGCAACACTTTGCTAACAACTTCCATTGCAAACCTATCACCATCCTTTTAAGGTTGACATTAGAAATCAAATTAATTTTGATATATTTTAGACTAGATTGAAAACCACCTGCAAGCTCAGTCCAGGTTGTACAGTATTTCTATAACCCTTTTAAACTTCCCAGAAATGACCCTCTTAACAGCAGAGGTCCATCAATTAAAGTGACTGGACTCTGGAGTCTAAAACAAAGATTATGATGATAACAATAGGTCAATGCCTCGGATGCAACACAAAACTCAGTGTGTTAACATAAGACCTTTAATGGTCTCAGATAACATGTTTACAAGTTCATGTTACAAATTTGTCACATCTGGACAAACGATGTGGGATATGACCATCCAAGGATGCTCTATTGTGGATATAAAGTTCAAAGAAAATGTTATTACAATTTATAAACAATGGATTAATAATTAACATTAAGGCCTGCACTGGACGTGCTGAGATCATCATCACTTTAGCTTTAAAGGAGCATACCAAAGATTTAACTTATATATTTTAAAGGTGAATATATACTTGAAAAGCATGAGAATAGTAAAACAGCACTCAAATTAATCTCTCTTGGACTATAACATATCCAGTCTCGTGACTCGTGAATATGATAGCAACATTTAATGCTTTCAAACTAACATGATCATCGGAAGTGATTGAAACTCGACCCGTCACAGCATAAACAGCACTGAGTCTACAGTATGCATGTAGTGTAGTCTGTACAAATTTCAACAGGATCATTGAAACTAATTAAGGTTCCACATCAAAATCAGTTCCTTGCTTCACTATGCTCATATTTCATAGTTTAGAAAATGAAGAACAAATTGGACAGACTTTTCAAATTTGTTTATAATTTGAGCAAAGTAGCTGAACAAGAAACTTTCTATATTTGAAAGCACGGTTTATTGCCACTAACTGTGTATAACAAATGTGTGGTGATGAAAAAGTTGAATCTAAGTAATTTTACTTGTAAAAACATTACCAAAGGGGAGTGGGACACCCCCTTCTCCCAGATCCCACCCCCATATCAGTGTTATATTGTCCCCCCCCTAAAAAATATTCCTTGACTTGACCCCCTTCCCCCCTCCCACCCAGCTGATTCCTACCCTACACTTCGGTGTTGGTACAATTGAGTACTAAGTGATAATCGCATGTTTGGCCAAAACTAACTCGGCCCTTTCCCTGAGAGAAAGCAAACTAAAAGTTCAGGACAAGAGCATTGTATGTCCCATGTTTGTCAAGCTGCATGATGATGATGGTCAGTTTAAGATATTAGTCTGATTCATGAACTGCTTAAAATACGTACTACAGCAAACAGACTCCGTGTACAGTTAAGGATGGAAAGATCCTCACATCTGCCCATGCGCATGCGTTCGACTAATGCCTTGAACTGTGTTGGACACAACCATGGGATGTCACTTGTTCGGTGGAATGAATAAAGAGGATACGTTTTTACCAGTACCAAAGAAAACTGGTGAATAGAACATAAGAGTACAAAAGTTGTGAGGAGACAGGTGAGTAGCATCCCAAAGCTGCTGAACAGGGCAATGTTTAATGGTCGTCCAGTTGTGCGAGTCATAAACCAAATCTATTTAGGTGAAATGAAAATATTTGTACTATCCCCAAAGCTACAACAACAACAACAAAAAGAGTTTACCCCTGTTCGACCTCGCAAGAGGTCCTACGGGGGATAATAGTATTGTTTGGTAGAAAAGATACTTTTTTTTCTTGGGAAAGTTGTCTATTATTCAGTCAGGGAGATGCTGAGAAGTGAAGTATTATGCAATAACATTGTGTAGAAGCCATAAATAAACAAGAGGTTGGAACTGAAGAGCCAATTAGGTAGGGATTACTAAAGGGGAGGAATTTCTAGGTAAATGGGATTTGGAGACAGAGTGGTTTCTATTGTCAAAGCTAGTGTTCTATTCACCAAACTTAAACATCTCTACTACAGAAGTATGAATGTTGGTCATTTTTTTTTCGGCCAACCAATACATTCCGTTGAGAATAACGACAAGGCTGTCAAATCATTGCATTTCATTCATCCTTTGATATTTGTTGTTAATAGTATTGACATCCACAAATTGCATTTGATATTAATTAAACTGGCTTGACCCTAAGACCTTTCACACAGGAAATATCGATCAAAATGGGGTTTCAATTAGTGAAGGGGGAAGAATAAACTGTTTCCTCACATCTCGAGTTACGAAAGCAAAACCTGAATGCACTGTAAACACTATCGCATCGTATGCAGACTTTGTTCATAAAAGTCCCAATTTTCCAACGATTTCAATAAAATATTTTCCAGTAATATTCTGTGTTTTTTTATAAAATGATTAAATAACAACATGCCCTTGGCTATACATACATTACTTCGCAGTATATTCAGCCTGTATATAAGGGAAATATATGTCCAGTAACACCACATGAAGTCTTTCGTTTAACCTGACGTAGCTAAGCTATATAATTGTTAAACCTTACCAGTTATAGTACCAATAACAACTGATCCTTCTGCCCCTTCTGGCCCTCCTCTCATCCCCCTCTTCAGTTCTTTTGCAAATTCCGATAGTCCTAAACCGTGCTGCAAGACTGTCTGCACACATCAATAACGAATAATAGCTTTGAAAGTGCTTGAACAGCATAGATATAAGCATGTTCTACAGACATTTATCATGTATCACGGAACGGCCAGACTCAAACCTATCACACATCTAAGTTTCCTTATTTGAAGAGATATAATACACAGATTTATCATTCTAACAAATGATCTTTGGACCAGGAAACTTGCATATATATGTGAATGATTCAAAGGAAAGGGAAAAACACCTTTAAAGTCATATGCTGTATCACACATTAACTTTAACAGATTAAAATACAAAACATCACTAACAACAGCCACAGGAAACTCCATGTCCTGACAAAGTTGTTATTGAAAGAAAAAGGTACATAGTTGGTTATAAAAAGAGGTGAAATGACAAATATTACTAAGTTCTAACTTCAGAATGCAAGTCAAAATACGTTGCTCATAACCACCCCTTCTACGAGTACTATCGACGAGTAGAATGCAAACCCAGAGTGCAATTCATGGCAGGCAAGAAAACACGAGACCTGACTATAATAATCAAACGGGCAAACTGTCTTGACTTTTCCACGAAACAAAGTTAAGCCGTTCCATGACCTTTTGCCATAGAGCACTTGTCCTTAGTTCAGTTCCGGGTTCCTCTTTGTTATGGTGGCTTCAAAAAGGAGATCAATGTTCCCTTTCCCATGACTTATTAAAATAGCATTGAAATTAGATTTTCACTTTTCAATGACACTTTCAGGTTTCTCACGACAGTCACTGACCTTATCAGCATAATCTCAAGTATACACAATGATTCACCTTTTTGTTTATGTATGACTAACAAACAATTGTAGTTTTATATTCCATTGTATTAAGTATACACACCCAGGGATTTCTTGTTTGTTAATGTATGATTGACATACAATTGTAGTTTTATATTCCATTGTATTAAGTATACACACCCAGGGATTTCTTGTTTGGTAATGTATGTCTGACATAACAATTGTAGTTGTTTAGTTCCATTAAATATTAAGTATACATACCCACAGATTTCTACTATGTTAATGTACGCTGGACTGAGATAACATCTGTATTGTGTAGTTCCATAATATTAATATTAATAATATATAATGATAATAACTTCAAGGGTACCCTACAGTAATCTGCACTCAACCAACAAAATGGATCACTTTCAGTAGTTTTTATTGATGCTTGTATTAGTTTTAACGACCTGCGCACAAAATACTTTAAACTCTTTTGACTTCTCCTTTAAAGCATTAACTACTGTATGAAACATGAAATGTAAGCCTTTATTAGTAATAATGCTGGAAGCTGTATAACACTATGTATGGACTATGTATGGACTATGTTGCTTTGATGATCATCAAAAAGCATAAGTCCTGTATTAACACTTCTTGCGAACTTCATTTGTGTGGAAATCCAGCCCTCTTTAAAAGATCAAAACAATTGTTAACTTGAAGTTTCTATAATAATAATGATAATGATCATGATAATGATAATTAATGATAATGATCATAATAATCAGGTATTCAATGTTTACCGTGCTTAAGCGACCACAAATGCATGTGGGAGAAGTCCACAGGGTATATATGGATTACAACTTTCACAATAAAACCCAAATACATCTATGCATGACTAGACTCTTTGTTACGATGACGAAGAGCAAATATCATTCCTTCCCTCTTTGTACTCTGCACTGTTAGCAATCCACCTAGTGATGGCATGTACACCTTATATTGCTATCAAATCATTTTGCACGGTTCTCGAGGGATTTTGCCGTAAAAGAAAGTTCCAAGTATTAGCACCTACAAGAATGTACAACACTCTCAAATAGCCCACACAAATTTTTCTTGTAACACATTTTTCATTGTATTCTAAAGGCCGGTGTTTCAGTTTCAGTTTGATTTCTCTATACCTCCCCAACATGGCGTACAATAGAATGGTGAAAATAAAAAATTAGAGATTACAACAACATATTCCTCTACCCAGAAAGAAAAGAAAAAAGAAGAAAGTGTGACTCATCAAAAGTTACACAATTTAATTTATCTTGACTAAATACCAAAAAGTTTACTCTTTCTGAAATCAAACCTTGTGTTAGGATTACAAGGCCTCTCCTGAGTCCCTTAAACTAAAATATTCTGGGCCTTTTTACAAAATTGGGAATTATCAGTGAATATACTAGCTGAAATCCAGGGACATTTCCGGGGACACTTTTACTCCGGGGACAGTCCATGAAATGCAGGGACCATCCTCGGAAATCGGGGACGTCTGGACGCCTTACCATACTCACACCCTTGTTCTAGCATAATTGCCAGTGATCGTATTAGCCCTCATGGATTTTTACTCCTGTACAAATACTCTGAGACAAATACTCTGAGACAAATACTCTGGGACAATTTGGAAATCAATTACAGATATTCGTGCAAGTTTAAGTATTCTTACTCGTACTAAGAGCCTTGTTCTCCAACTCAGGAATTCTATTTGTACTCATATGCATGAAGTTGTACGGATACTACTACTTCTGTACAAGGCTGCTAATTAACCAGTGAATATATACACATTTTTTGTGCTTTTGAAATTGCATGCTGCACAAAGATGCTATACATTGCAAACACAACTAACTGTATTAGTTTTTCTTTGGTGGGGTTGCAGAGAGGGGTATACTCAGGGGTGCTGTTAGAGATCAGAGCCACAGAAAATAAGCCAAAGAATAAGGCTGTTATAACAGAGAGAGTTAATATGAAAGGTTCCTGCATAGAACTATTAGAACTGGCATATAACAATGACGGTTAACGGACAGTCCGATTCACATACACACACAGACAGACAGACAGACTTATAGATACATAGATAAACAAATAAGAAGAAACAAAAGTGATACTGAAAGGCATCAGGATATATATCCTTGGAGTAGGGGGTTATGGGAATGTCCCTTGAAAATAACTGAGCTGCTCCAAACATATTGCCGCTACTGTGGGTAATTTACCTTTTAGCGAAGGCATCTTAATGATGTTCTAAATGTAGACAGAACTACATATCCTCAAGGATGATTCATGGGCTGTGGGACAGGAATAAGAAACTTGCCTTAGTGTACCATTCACACCCCAAGGGAAGGACCTAAGGGTGTCTCTCCCTCCCCTTTTGGTAAAATCTGCTTTGCTTGGGGGTGTTTCATATGTACTACCAAACGGTGGCATCTTTTATAGGCCTCTCAATTCATGAGTCTACTTTTCCAAAAAGAATCTTGTTATTAAAGTTTTCTAACATTTTCTCAAAATATTCCTGCTTTTGTTTGATCTTTTCAATAAGTGTTCTCACCAGTGTTCAGACTGAACCACTGGCTAATATTTAGATGCATTCGTTCCTAACTTCCTGACTTTTTTTTTTCTTCAAATTGTTTACATTAAACATCAATCTTCCTCGGTCTTACTCTGTGAACATCACGTTTACGAACCAAGCTGTAAGTGCTTGGCTTATAATTCCCAAACCTTCTTTAATTTGATGTCACAGTACTTAACTTCCTTGTTTTACCCTGCATTTTTTAGTGAACAAAATTACTGAAGGTAAATTGCATTGCTACACACATAATAATAATAAGCAAGACTGCAATTGGAAATATGATCACCATAATTCCAATTTAATTTTTTTTTTTACCAAGACAGCTACATTTACTGTTAATGTCTAGCAATTAACTTCCTTCTATTTTTCACATATTTTGTAAAACATCTGTTATCGACATACAGAACTGTCACTGTTGCTTTTATTATCCTGATTCTCCAACGTTGTAGAAACCCCAATAACCTGCTTTACACATGTATCACATCTGTCTCCCACTGGCCAATCTCTTGCCTAAAGAAACCAGGATGAAGTCCAGTTTAAAAGTATCCCCCCCCCCCAGTCACCACAGGGTCATCGCATGCGAAAGATTTGTGCCAGAGGGTTTAACCCAGTCCTAGTCTCAAATTAAGTTTCTATGAAAAGAAACATAGATTGAAGTAAATTTGCCAGTAGGCTGGATGACCAGTAAGGTGCTAAACCCCTAAGGCCACACTGGTCCACACAACTGGTTATTGAATGATGGTAGGGCAATTTTTTTTTAGGGGGGGGGGGAGGTGGAGGGGGGAAGGCTTAAATTGGCATAAAAACTCACAAGGTCTACAGATCAGTCCACCCAGCAGTCCATCTGTTGAGAACCTTTGGTCAATCCTTTTTAATTGAGCTTGATATCTCACATCTGCCTTCCAACATCCAAGTATCACATAACAGACAAGGTACTGTACACAACTTTACATTTGTCAGGACATTCATTAGTGAAGTGCTCTGAGATCCATATTTTAATGTAAGATGCTATTCAAGAATCAAATATTATGATGATTATTATTTTTACTATTCACCAGGTTTTATTACAGTACATGTGAGCAGTGAATCAGGCAAGATTCAAAAGGGGTTTTGTGGGACTGTTATCAGGAAAGGCTAAATGGAAAGTGTGTGAGAAAAGAAAATGGGTATATACTGTACGGGTACATATGGGATTTCAATAACTAAAAATAGAATACTTGCACCATTTTTTCTTTTTTGCAACTGTGAAGAGATATGAACATTAAAACACTAAATTTTAACAGAAAGCTAACACCAGCTGGTAGAGCTTAAAATATATCAGGCTGAAGTGCAAGAGGTTGGAAATTATCAAAAAGCATGTTATCAAACTGAACTCTAAAAATATTGACCATCAGGGATAAAAATGGAACAGTAGGATATTGACAAAGTCCCATGGCAAATAGTAGCGAACCACTGTGACAGCCTAGCTTGCCCTTCTGACCAAAGTGACCATATAAGGCTCATTATATCTAAACTTAAAAGAGGTATCGCAGCATATCGTCAAAAGGGCGGGACAATGAGGGCGGTAGACCACTCTTGGTACTGCCCGTCTGCCAGGTTTTCTCTTCCAAAAATGTAAAAAAACAATTAATGAATATTCACATCCTACAACGTTTGAGTACTGAAAGCAGGCCGTCATTTCATTAATTACCTTGAAACTACTCTAGTTTTTAGTCTTTACTGCTCAGTCCACATCTTCAAGCTGTGTGATTTTGGCAGCCGGAAGTTTCACAACCTTTTCATTTAAATATTAGATACGTTTACTTCCAAAAATACTTGGCACAATTTTGGAAGAAAGCATGTTCTCCAAATGTGACCAGATGTTTTAAATTAAGTATGTTATATCCTAGCTATACAATAATAAGCACGAGTGCTTTTCTTGTTAAAAAAACATATGTGATGCCCAGACTAATTTAAATTACAGTCAAAATGGCACGGCCAGGCTTTGATCTTCAAGAACAGAGAAGAAGGAGAGTAAGGGTGAAAGGTTAAAGGTGGAAAGGAATATCTCCCATTATAGCTAATGCTTTACAATTTACCCTTCCCTGTATAATAAATATCTGTATTATATTTCTCAACTGGCATTTTCATAAACATCCCCACAAATAAAAAATATGATATTTTGCTTCCATCATTCCAGTTTCACTTTGCATCCAATTCCTCACGTGAATCATAATTCTTTCCAATTCCGACCCTAATATTGAAAATCTTTGATGAGAATATTTACTTTTTTCCCAAATTGTAAACTAGCAATTATGAAGCTCTACTGATCACTGAGAGAAATCAATATTTTTCTGGTGTTCTGAATTTCAAAAATGAATGGAAGAGTTGTAGTTGATATTGCATAAATTTCTGCGAAAAAAAAAGCTAATTTCGAGTGATCTTAAACCAAACTTTTCGGACCTTCTCTGTGACACTTTTCAGAAAAATAAATGCATTGCTGTTCAAAAAAAGAGTAAAGTCTTTCTTCTCAAGAGTGCTTTGAGATAATAAACAAGAAGAGTGCATACAAGTGCTTCCCTTGCTGTTACCGAAGCCATATCTTCTCTAACACCTTCCAGGTGTCATGTCAAATCCACCACCCTCACCCCTCACAACCCCACCCCATCTCACATCACCATCTTTAACCACCCCCCCCTCCTTCCCCCCCTTACATGTATCATTGAACTCTGAAAATGAACTACTTTGTACTTTTTCCTTTAGTAGTTAATCATTTCTTCATTAACAGATATTTTAATGTGAACACTGAACAAGGGTTGACAAATGGCACAAAGTTTTCTATTAGCAAACTATAAGAAACTGATACTTTTGAATTTCAAAACAGCTCATGTCATATCTTCACTGCATGATTTGATGGTTGGATTTTGTTCTGTTCTTTTGTTTTAATACTTTTTTTTACTTCTATCTTTGATCAATACCAAGTCTCACAAAATACGGGAACCTTTGTATGTAGTTCTCGTGTTACTTTTGACTTTGTTGACTTGAAGGGGCAAACATAGCTTTGTAAGCTCCGGTTGTACGAATATATCGTCCAGATAGGAATGTCCTTCCCCCCCCCAATATAACTTTCAGCAACACCGAAACCATCACCCAATTTATTAACTCATTAATGTGACCAAAGTAAGCCAAACTATTAAAACAAAACCTCTGACGTGTAAAGGAAACTTCTGAAAAGGAAAATTGAGCCTGCTAACATTTTTTTTTTCTTAGAATGACAACTCAATAGGCTTTGCAGCTCAGAAGAGAAAAGAAAGTACTAATTTAAACTCACATTTATGAAGAAAGAAAATACCTCGAACAAAATGTTTCCATGATACCTTACTTCTCTTTACTTACCCGCCAAAGTAGTAGAGTAATGGTTCCCCCAGTTCTTTGACCATCAGCACCCATAAAGTTCATCCTATATTTGTTATCTGGAGAGGTCATTATATCCCGTATTGAACATATCGCTTGACCCAGAGGCACAATCTGCAAAATAACAAAGTACAAGAAGAGCGGATTGAATGTCTCTCTAAGTTTAAGATTAACATTGTCAAATATAGGCCAGGCTGTGAGACTTTAGAGTAAACTACTCAATTGTGCAAACCTAAGATATGAAACTAATTTCTAATCTGATTCAGTTTGCTCCCCTTTGATCACACCCCCCCCCCCTCCCGTTTCCTCCCCCCGCCACCCGCCCTCCCCCCTTCTACCTCCCCCCCCCCCCTCTGCCGTCTCTCTGCTCCTCTCTCTTTTTCT
>JAAAKB020262282.1:0-10024 GCA_010014835.2 Apostichopus leukothele
TTTGTTCGTGTTGATCATACTGATATCGACAGAGTATGGAGGGATCCATGTTGAATACTAAAGTATATCACGTGCTCTCTGAGAGCCAATCAGAATCGAGGAAAGAATTTCAGCGTTAGTTCAGTTTGGGAAAAAAATATTCGCTGCCTGTCCAAGGTAACGTGTGTTTACCTCCAGGAGCAGTACCCTCAAAAGAGGACGGTCCTCTAAATGCTCAAGATCTGAACAATGTCAAACTGGTCGATTTGTAAATGATTTCTTTAAAGAGGTAGCATTTCGTAGATTCCGCTCATATTTTATGAAGATATCACTTACCATTTAACGTTGCTTGCAAATTTCGTGCAGATGTTATTTAGTGTCGGGTGGATGGCTGTCTTATTTAGTGATAGAATCAAATAGTTACAACTTAATGTTTGCATTTGTTTGAATTTTGAGTGAATGTGTGAGTTAGGATTTGATGTTTGGATTGCTCGCAAATGATAGCGAATGTGGTAGTTAATAGTTGGATTTCTAACTCATTTACAAGTGTCCTTGTAATAGCTATTTGTTCCAGTATGTGTGAACACTGTTAAAAGTAACATGCAAACACACCAGCCAACCAAGAAAGAACAATGTTTAAATGTGTGCAATGTTGCAGGTTTATGATACAGTCAATGGAGAATGACAGTGTTATGTGATAACTGATGGTAAGAAATTAGATGGCTTTAATTGAATTACTAGCATGTAAGCTCTTACATCATTCATATACTCTGACAAGTTTGACAGGACTCTCAATCATGTTCCTCTGATTATGCCTTGATTTATGATTCAATTTGCAGGATCGTGATTTCAAGAAAGGTATCCATATTCCCCAGCATAATAACCCAGAGGCTGATGTCTCGACTACTTTACAACAGTACCAGAAACACAGTTTAGTGAAAGCATACAAAGGACAGGATATCTTCTGGGGAACAAATCCTAATGTTGGAGATGTTCTTAGATTCAAGTTTGAACCTGCTGTAGATATATCTGAGTGAGTATCGACAGAACCGTTGCCACGGTGATTGTAACTTGAAGAAAAAAAAACCCATGCCTAGCCACAGTGTTTCATGTCCATTACTGTTATAGACGTGGAGCGAGGCAGTCCACACTTTACCAGGTTTGGACCATTCCCTGCCCTTCCCTCAAGAAAGGAGAATGTGTTAAACATTATTACTATAGTAGTGGGTTGTAGTATGTAATAGGTTATAACACTAGGCCTCCACTTTAGCTGGCTGCTACAGTACTGTATAACATATACAGATTTTTATAGAAAGACTCAATTTTTTGTTGTTGCAGTGACCTGTTATTAGCAGTATTCTTTCAATCATATCAACACTGCTGAAAGTTATATGAATTTCCATACTTGATGAACATGTATTGCCGTTGCATTCTTCAACAGCCCCCTCTATGCTTCTGCCTCCTCCACGTTAATGCATTCAGAACTGGTGACCTATGAGATATCCATGTATAACAGCTCTTGCTTGTCATAGATCTTCTAACTGTGACGTCACATAAACTAGCCACGACCACCGTGAACTGTATCATAATATTGTAATTCATATACAATTCCTATCTCTTGACAGGTACCGATTTATAAGTGGTAGTTCAGAGATACCTGGAGATAAATTATTCAACACATCAGTAGAAGTCCTTCCAGTTGGAGGTGTTAAAAATGGTGGCTTTGAAAGGAGCAAGATAACAGCAGATGGGTTTCTTGTTATAGGTAATGGCTTTTGAAATCCACGCACCGAGTCACGAATGTTGCATGACGTTTGGAAATACTGGTAAACTTCAATAGGGAAGAGGATGAATAACTTACTTAGACAGAGAGTGATATCGCTAATAATGAAAATCCTATAAATGTTCAAGTTATCTTAGATATTGCATTCTTTAAAGTGAACCTATCCAGTTTTGGAAACTATTTTTACAGTCATTGCCAGATAAAATAATACATAATTTTACCACAAGTTTTATATGAGTACAGTACTAGACTTGAAATATCAAAACAAAATAGAAATCTACATTACACTGAAAGCATTCACTCTGTTAGGACCAGAACATATTTCAGTAATCGTTTCCAAGTTTTTGATGCGGTCAAAGTTTAAATTCTTTGTTCCTGTTTGGTTCTGTTAAATGTCGCTCGTTGATGCTGTTCCTGGTGTGATGTTTTCCTTTCCTTCCATTTGTATTGCTGCAGGAGAATTTATCAAAGATGGGTCCGCTTTTGGGGAAGTACCTGCAGTCGGTTTACTCCATGAATTTCGTTTGCAGATATATTCAAATCTAGAGAACTGGGTTATTTTATCTGAGGTAAGCAAGGACAAGGTACATTGCTGCCATTTGTACCTCAATAGGCTGGTGAGGAGGCTTTGGTTATTATCAAAGCTCAGCTGTATATGGATAGGATGTAATCAGATTATGTAAGTAGGCCATACAGCAATCCACTAGGGAGTTAATTAAAGTAGTAAGTGATACATCTGTACTTAATGATGTGTGTGTAGTATGGGACAAATGTGTAATGTGCTGTATGGTGATAATGTGTGATATTTTGGTTATAAGGAATATGTCTATGATTGGTGATATGTATGTCATATGTGATATATATATACATGTACTTATATGTGATCTGTCTATGAGTGACATGTATGTAATGTGCTGTATGGTTGTAATGTGTGATATATGTTGGTTATAAGGGATATGTTTATGATTGGTGATATGTATGTCATATGTGATATATATATACATATAAGTGATCTGTCTATGAGTGACATGTTAGTAATGTGCTGTATGGTTGTAATGTGTGATATATGTTGGTTATAAGGGATATGTTTATGATTGTCATATGTGTCATATGTGATATATATATACATATAAGTGATATGTCCATGAGTGACATGTTTGTAATATGCTGTATGATTGTAATGTGTGATATATGTTGGTTAAAAGGGATTTTGTGATTTCATCTAATATGTTATATGGTTTATAATGTGTGATGTATGAGTGATAAAGGACATATCTATGTGTGATATGTTTATTATGTGTTAATGACATTGGATATATTTATAATATGTGATTCCATATATTTCGTTTTGCTCACATAGATCTACTTGAAGGTGAGAGGTGATAGGTGATAGATTGCCATTGGATGTTTGGTTGCCATGAGTTACTGAATACAGCTCTGATCAGGAGTCAAGGAACAACATCTTATTAGGCCCATGTAAACCTGGGACATACCCACTGGTAATTCAGGTTCATATGTAATGTTCCTGAACCATAGTGGAAGAAGGTAGAGGCAGCCAGTGGAACGTTGGAGGAATCGGACAATGGTCATAGCATACCAACAGCTCCATGCCCGCTCTCTGGAGAAAACATAATATTGGTTTGCTTATGCTTTACATATATATATATGTACAAACAACTTTTTTATGCAAAATAGTAGGACAGAAGTTTTATCTTTGCTTTATGAAGGAATTCATTTTTGGAGAAAAATCTTTTCTCTAGATGATACAAATTTCCATTTTGGTTTGAAAGACCTCAATTATTATTCTGCAGTGTTTTTAGCAGAGCTTTCAAGAGAAAGATGAAAATTGTTTGTACAGCAATTTGTGCAGACTAACTGGTTGACAATCTGAAGTTGTTATTGATTGCCAAACTCTAAAGGAAATCCCCCCCAAAAAACAAACAAAAAACAAGACACAAAAAAAGGGGGAAAAATATGAATATTTAAGAGGTAATTGATGGACAGAACAACAGATCTTTCTTGCAAGCCAGCTTGTAGCTTTAGAAACACTCTAGGTTTTAAATTAAGCTCTGTGATTGTAATTTCATAGAACATCTATAGAACATATCATTCATCTTCTTTAAAAAGGGCTTGATCCGACAGAAATTAATTTAGATATGGATCAAACAGTTCTCTTTGTTTCCTGAAAATGTTAAGCAAACTACACTTTCTTCCAGTTGTCAAGTACTCTAGAATTACCTATAAACTTCACATATTATGCAATATCGCCGATGTTAAACGTATCCTACAAATATTAATCATTGTTTGATAAATTCATCTCACCTGATGAATATGATAATATTTTCATCCTTGATAAATTGATACATTTATTTGTAGTGTACTTAACATCCACATTAACCATAGAATTAATTCTCATATCGTGGATGTGAGGTACCAAACTTGGTCTCCTTCTGGGATCACCTAGTTGATAATACTTAATTTATTTTAGAAATTACATAATCACAAAACCAGTAATGAACTGGTTTAAGAAAATCGTTTAGGTCTTGCCATGTTTAATGAGAACTTGAGGTAGCTTAATGCTTTCAGTTTTACTTCTTATAGTAATTTTAGTGATTTTCTGCTGTCTCACTTCGCCGTGAATCAACTTTTCATTTGCCAGTAGCATTCGTGTCGGAGTGTTTTTACCGTCATCAAAGTTGCGTTTTTTAAATGATTCGTGAATGACTTATTACAACTCATTTGTATTTATTTTTTGGTTTTTTTATCTCTTAAGTTTTAACCAGTGTTTAATTGTTAATGACGGAGTTTGATTTGTCTCTTGATAATGCAATTGTTTTAAAGAGGTTTTTCAGGAGAGGGCTTGTCCATCCCATCTTTTTACCCACCGGAAAGGTTTACTAGTATAAGAAATGTGGGAGTATATTGAAAGTATTTCAAATGACTAGAGGGAAAGTGTTGTTTTATTAGGACGGCTGTTTTGGGCTTATTATTTTTGCCTTTTCTCTTCTTTCTTTTCCCATCATCGTTATGTATGATATGACTCTATGGTCTCAAGAAAAGTTCTTCATGACTTCATAGGTTATAATAATAATAATGATAATAATAATGATAATAATAATATTATTATTATTATTATTATGGTCTCAAGAAAAGTTCTTCATGACTTCATAGGTTATAATAATAATTATAATAATAATAATGATAATAATAATAATTATGATTATTATTATTATGGTCTCAAGAAAAGTTCTTCATGACTTCATAGGTTATAATAATAATAATAATGATAATAATAATGATAATAATAATAATTATTATTATTATGGTCTCAAGAAAAGTTCTTCATGACTTCATAGGTTGTAATAATAATAATAATAATGATAATAATAATAATTATTATTATTATGGTCTCAAGAAAAGTTCTTCATGACTTCATAGGTTATACTCAATCATCAGGTATTTTATTGTTGTGTGCTTGTTCCCTCAGACATAACTCCTTTCCTTCTGTTTTTATTTTGTTTTTTTGCTCATCTGTGATTGTGTGCATTTTTTCCCTTCCCATATTTCTTTGTTTTATTTACTTTTGCACAAATTCTTGCCAGATATTGTGTCATGTTTTAATTGTTGTTATTAATATTTTAGTAATCAGGTATTGTGGACTATACTCTCCAGAGTAAGCATAGTTCAATGCAATGAAAATGAAACCAAAGTTTGCGTGTACACAATAAGGTTTATGTCATTAAGTTGAGATCTTGGGTTGAATGTGTTTGATCACAATGAAGATGTTTCCAAGGTGTGTTTCATTCGTCCCTTCCAGCCACACCCTTGAGTAATAAGATGTTGTTTACAATACTGCTAGACATATCTGGAGGCAGAACTCATGTACTTGTTGATGTTTAATTTCTATCAAGTGTGGTTTAATAGACTCATTCCTAGTTTTTTATCCATTTTTGTTCCGATGCTTTCCAAGGATCGTAACCTGTGTGTGTGTGTATGTATGGGAGAGTGTATGTGTTTGTCTTGGGGTACAATTTTTGGGGCGCAAATATATTTTTGAGTCGGTTTGTGGCCAAATATTTTTGGGACCATTTATGCACAGAATTTTATTGGGCCCAACTTTTGGGACTGCCCAAAATTTTAATATTGGGATAATTACACAACCATCAATTGGATTTTGTCCAAATTTGGAATACAGTTGTTGGTTAGTAGCTTGGTACATGTAGGCCTAAATTTTTTGGGACCATCTTGGCCTTATGAAATTATGGGTGCATGTTTAGGCCAGGTGGGCCCTAATTTGATTTCCACCTCAAATGCATTTTAGGACACATTCTTTGGGCCTGAATTTTTGGGCCCACAATTTTTTGAGGTTCAATGTTTGGGGGGAAGTTAGTCGGTTTGTTTGGGCTAAAAAAAAATTGGGACCATTTAGGCACAAAATGTTATGATACTATGTCACTAAGTAGACTTTGTCAACATGATAACTGATTCCTGGTACCTTCTTTATACTTTGCCGCATAAGTCAATAGATAATCCACTTCATTTGGTGTGCACAAGTTCATGAATATTAACATGTGTGGCTTACCACACTATAAATATGTTTAGACATTTATAAATTGATCGATTATACATTGATTAACACAGGGTAACTTTTATTAATGTCAATTCAGTAGGCTGAGAATTAATTTGTCCACGTTTCTGTCATCTTAGCATTGTTAAAGGGTATTAAAGGTGACAATTTGTTTCCAGGAAATATGTGGACATGGTACTAATGTTGATCCCTTCATTTGGACATTATTACGTATAATTTTTGTTTGAAGGGAGGAGTTTTGGAATTCGGAGGTAGCCTACTCTCAATGTTGTGATGTTGTTTGTTTCAAGGTTGGAGGTTACATACCAAAGTTTAGAACAACTTATCCAGATACAAGTGTTAAAATCCAAAATTAAAATGCAATCGTTAAGGGCTGCAATTTTGAGGAATTCCGGTGACAGTATGTTAAATCTAGGGACACTTTGAATTATGGACGGTGCATGAAATCCGAGGACTGTCCCCTGAAACTGGTCACCTCTATGTTACGGGCCTTCTGTACTCTTGGATTGCCTACAAAGTCACAGAGGCAGCAGGGACAAGACAGTTTTATTTTGCAGTTAGTCGTGAAGCATGCTGGTGTGGAGTGAAGAGAATGTTAATGTTTGTATCAACCTGAAAAGAAAAACCCAATATGGGATGGGCAACCTGTCTCCTATTTTTATGTTATTAAATGAAACCAGTTGTAAATCAGTGAGGAACGACAACCTTACTGAGAACGGAAACCAAAGACGGACAAAACTGATGAGACCTTTTTTCTTTTAAATCTTTTTCTGTTTTATTAAACAGTAATTTGGAATCAACTTTTTAATAAGAGTAAGTGTGTAAGTTATCTTGTTATTTTACTACAGAGAAATGGACTAATCTTATTTCATCACATATGAAAACATTCTTGTTCCAAAGTTCCACTGACTCCAAGCAAAACATGAACCTGGCTTCAACTTGCCTGAGCACTTAAAAATGTTTTCATGTTCTATTAATGGAATACTGCCTTGCAGTGTGAGGTTATCCTGTGTAGGTCCTATCCTATCCATTATAGTATCTGTGTACTATACTGTGTTTATTTGTAATAATGTCTGACGTGTCTTGTTCGAGTGCAATTAGGAAACGGTTTTATATTATCCTTTTCTGAATTTAGGTTCCGTCTTAATTAATGTTCAGTGCTGCTTAGAAAAGATATACGAACACATTTAATCAAATTTGTTAAATTATTATCTTTCAAGTGTCTCTCTGTACAGTTATGATTTTGTGACTAAGTCTACTAGTTTTGATTTTGAGAAACACAAGTCATTCCACAGTTGCAAACCTGGTCTTGTTTTCTATTTCCCTTTAACCCCAGTACTTCTACTGAGATGTTAAAGTTTGTTTATGCCGTGTATATATTCCTGTTGGAGGCAGGTAGTATATGCTTCACAAATTCTGTTATGATTCGAACCAACCTGCAACCTTCCCTATAACCTAATATATTAAAGCACTGTTACAGAAGAAGATGTATCTTGCCTAGTTTGCATTTAAAATCAGGGCTGAAGGTGTTATTTATCAAACACTACTGAGGGTAGTTCTGGAGAAATAGTACCTTCGGATGATGAAAACAATAAAGTAAAAGATAACAAGAGATGTGACAACAATGCTAAGCAGCCAGCTGTTTGAACCTTTTCATTCATTGGCAGTATCCGATCAGGTCCATTCCATTACTTCCTTCAGAATCCAGATATCGTTGGAATCATTTTGACATTTAAAATGAAATATGAAGAGACCCCCTTAGATTTTCTTCTTGTATTCTTAGCTCAACTTCAGTAATGCATAGCTTTACATTCTAAATTATAAAAAAAAAGAGAACAATAGAAAATAATCTCATTGTTATTACCCAACAGTACTGAATCAGCCAACATGAGGAACTGCAGATAAAGGCTTAAATGGGGAACACACCATGGTTAACAATAGTGGAGGAGGACACATTAAATAACACACAGTGTTAGATGATGATCATAAAATATACTCACTGAACTAACAGTTTAAAAGCACCTATGGGAACAGGCAGGTAAAGTTATTACATGGACATGTGTGTCAAATTACTAACATAGAAGTAGTATGGTTGCAGTATAAATTCTCACTTTGTATATTGTTTCTGTTTGTTCACTACACTACACATTGTTTTTGTGATGTTAACTGGTTAAGCAGTCTCCTTGTTGAGAAGAAAAAGTCAATTAAATGGATTTCTATAAGAAACAAGCTGCATTGAGGCAATACTAGAAGAAGATTACAAAAAGAAGACTTATCCAGTGTTACATTCACAGGGAACTTAAAGCCTCAAAGCTATGCATTCCAATTTATTCACAAGTAAACCGATTCCTAACTCTTTTTTTTTTGTTACTTTTGTGTATTAATAATCATACAATCATGACGATTAACTTCCTTGCCAATATGTTGGTTCATTCGCTGAGAATAGAATTAAAAATTCAGACAATAACGGTGTCCCATGTTTAACAACACATCATGGTACCAGGCATACAGTAGTGATTGCATTAAACACACAAGGTCCAGCATCTAGCCAATCTAACGTACAATTGGGGAAGGAAAGGTCAATACACCCCACGCCTGTGCAATGCAACCAATTTATGTTTTGGATAAACAAAGACATCTTTTTCCCTGAAGTTTTCTTTCCTTCGAATTCTACGAATAAGCACAAAAGTACATGATGTTTGGGCGATTGTTTACTACATAATACCATCAAAAGAAGATTGTTGGAGATTGAATGCATAACAAAACTATTAAAGGGAATGTTCTGCCTGTAGTATAAGAGTACATACATATGAAGATTTGAAAGTGACATGCTGTCAGGAGTAAAGGTCACTATTAACATTTTAAATTGTTATTTTCATCTTTGAAGGGATTTAAGACAGGTTGAATTGGTAGTTAATTTATGGATGATACAATCACAATAAAGTTGGTATATATTTCAATATTTACAGAACTGCTTTTAGACCTATTGTTTAGGCAAAATTATCTTTCACGCTGAAACTCAAATATTTGTGATACACTTTCCTCAATGTAAACAGACAGACTAACTCTGTTAAGGTTGACAACGTCGGACCCAATATGTAAGGTACACTTCCTTACATTTTTTTTCAAATTCAATACAAAAGACCACATCACAAAAGACTGCAAAACTATAAATAAAATAAAATACTATACCTGTGGTAGTCGGGTGTCATCTAACATTAGAGGAGACCTGAGCAAACACCTAACAAGTAGGATCGGAGAGTCCCACCAACCACCAAATACTGGCAGGGCACATTTAAGGATTGTTTCTGGTTGTAACTTGGACAACAGGTCTTACTTTGTGCTTGTATGAACATACATAGCAAAATATAAACGAATCACTATATGAGAGAGGTGAAGGTTTGTTGAATAGATCACCAATATGTACACTGTAGGAGAGATGTGTAGGTTGGTGCATAGATCACCAGCTTTGGGCCAGTAACACTCCCCTTTGCATGGGTCATTAGCCTAACACTATTATTGTTTTATTTCAGTATCTCCAGAGAGTGATACCTACTTGGGTAATTAGTTACAATGCAATCTAAATTTGATGTAAACAATTGGTTGTCTGCTGGTCAACCTCCACAGCTGACTTTGCTCAGATGATCTGACCCCCCACACCCCCACCCCCCCCC
>JAAAKB020262303.1:0-10024 GCA_010014835.2 Apostichopus leukothele
CGAGTATTCAAGATCAAAAGTGCACTGACAAAATACCATGCCAAAAAACTACAATTTAAAAAAAAATCGACACTGAAAGGGGGGGGGGGTAGTCGCCCCCCTGCTTCCCACCTGGCTACGTCCCTGCTACCACTCTAGTTTGTTCTCCCAAGTAAAGCTTTAAAGCAGTTGTACTGCCCTTAATTTCTGTTGAAAATATAGTAATCGTATTGTTCAAACAGTCATGATGAATGCTTTTGCATGACATGGTAATACCATTTATTATCAAATAAAATTGTCCCAACATTACATGTACACGACAACAAATTCAATGATACAAGTGTGTCGCACTGGCATTTGTATAACAGAGATTTACCTTGCAACAAGCTCTGCCTATAATCGTCATTCCAAAGTCCACGTTTTGTCAAACCCTATAGATGGTAATACGAGTTACTTCGACTATGTAGCCTACGTAAAATATCTTCCATGCAAAGCTGTATAAGCTCTCGGTTACTCAGCAGCAGCAAACACAAACGAAAAGTTCAAGGTTAGTCATTTGAACATGTTCTAGCATAAATCGATTTTGAAACTATCACAAATTGCTCATAATACCACAATGGTTTGTGTGATTAATATTATATGTAAACTGTTCTGTGATTAAGCAGCTATGCTCAGTAGTCGATCTCTTTTGTGATCTGTGTTTTCAATATTGTTGATTTCACCACCAAGCCGCCATTGTCCAAATACTCTTTCATTTTCGAATATTGGTTTGCATTGTTCTAATGTGTGATCTCAATGTTGATCTAAATACTTAACACAAAACCATGTGTTTTTTATTAAGTGTTCTTTATTTAATTATACGTAGTAACTCCAAAGGAAATTAAAATCATATAAGATCTCGTTGTGAACAGTGACAAACATACGCTTTGGAGTTGTTGGTACTAAGCGTCCATGTAAATATGTCTCCCTTCCTCCGATATATTTGGTTAACGTTTTTTATTTGCATATCGTAAAAGTCGCATTGGCATAACGAGTGCTTTACAAGTGAAGGATCAGTTGATTCAGAATTTTCGTTTGCATATCATCTTGATAATATCTGGTTTAGCCATGGGGCCTACAACAAGTTCACTTAGTAAAACAGATCATTGTTTAACTAGAAGAATGAGAATGCAGGACAAAGAGAGTCAAAAAATGAGAGGCAATTATTTTTTCCCTGTGTGTTGAGACTATGACACTGAATAATGCGAATAACTTGCGTCGATATTTTTTTCTTGTTATACGAACCGTGCCAGAGTTATTAGAGGGAACCTTACTAAATATTATATATCAATGTAATGTGAGTTTCACCGCAATCAAACCATTTACCTATTGAGTCGATGGAGATGAGATTTGCGGTAGCGCATGTAGCATATCGATGTACAAAGTCTATTTTTTCTGTATGAGTTAACCATGTGCATTAAATGGGTCTTATCCAACCCAAATTGATATTATTAGTTTGAAGAAAACAAAATATGGTAAAGTGTAAGTGTTTCCAGCATAGGATAACTTGCACAATGTATATTATAACTAAATACTCTCAAACCAACATAGATCATGGTTGTAGTTTTATTGATGGTTACTAAGCGTCTTTTCTTAATTCTGCTTGTATTTATTAAATGTGAATATCATTGCTGACGTTAAATTTAACGATGTAGTGTAACACTGGCCGATGGATGAAACAATTGACCCTTTAAAGGTGTAAATTGCTTGATTGATTGATGACTAGTTTTTTGTCCATTTGAGCGGTAGCTGGGCTAATGTAGGCTAGGACTAGGGTAGGATATGGTATCTTGTGTTGATACATAGGCTAGGCATACGATGTATGTATATCCAATGTGTGTTATAAGCAAGTATAGGGCGAATAATGCAGAACGTAACGACGAGTCAATTCGAACCATTCCTGTGAACCTGTGAAGATTCCCGAGTTTAAAATATTACTATCATATTATATAGCCTTCAAGGCCATGTGATAAACATACGTCTAACTTTGGGACATGGATTGATGCGCCGAGTCACACTTCATGCATTCCAATGAATACAAACGTCACGCAAATACCTGCCATGTGTTTAAAAAAAGTAACATTATAACAATTACTTTACAAATTTAGTCTAATAATAATGTACAAACAAGCATTATTGACTTTGATAATTTAAGTCACAAAGCCTAGCCTATAAACACTGTACCTACATGGTTAGGCTACTGCTGATACTGCCTAAGTGTTTCAGTCCTGACTTATTTACACCTGTCGCATATACGAAAGGCTAAAATAGCCCACCGTTACACACATGTAAATAATCAAACTGTAAAAAAACGTTAGAACGAAAACCGTTAAACTTGACACATGTATAATGTATCTTGGGGAGTATACGTTCATCATTGCTCTAGGCCTATACTTACTGAGTTTGTGAAATCAAATCTTAACTAACACTTACTTTACTTATTGGCTAATTAGTTGTTCTTTGAAATTAGTTTCTATAGCCTGTACCATAACATATATCTAAAAGTAAATTGGGAATATTTGGTTACCTTTATCTTTTGGCCAAGTTGTAGTAAAACATTACACTTTAGCATCCAAAAGTTGTCTTTATATGTTCATAATAAACATGTAGCTTATTTAACACATTTAGTTTCACCTTTGTGACTTTTTTTGTTCCAAAGAGTTCACTGGAGATGTAATGAGCTGTATATTAAAACCAGTATCGTAGATGACTGAAGTTCAAGTCGTCAAATCTTTTGATATTTGGAATTGAAACTTTAGTGACAATGGGTGAAGGTTGATATGTCAAGATAAAGACTCAGATTGTTTAAATTCAACTATGATGAGAGAAGGAAGCTGTGCCGGCATTATGCCAGTTCTATCCATGGACTCTTCAAGCAATTATAACAGATTATTAAACAGCATATAAACCATTGGGAAATTAGGAAACAATTTAAAGTATAAACGTATGCAGAGGTATGAATATTAGTAAAATCTTCTCTGGAAAAGTTCTATGAAATGTTACTTACTATAAGCACAGTAGTCAATAACAACTAGAAAAATGTCTTCAGTGTGACTGCTCGTTGTCGGCGTTTTAATTTTATTTACTACTAAGGTTTGCTACGACCACTTCCGCTGGAGCTGATACTTTCACATTGAAAAATTGACTATTGTGTTAGAAATAAATTTGTTATAGTTTATTATCAAATCTCAAACTTGCCTAGATTCCAGGTTTCCTCTGTTGGATGATTGGCCATATGCATTTGTGATGTTTACTTTGTTCTCGTTACTTGACAAAATCTACAGCTTCTGTCTAACCAGACCCATACAGTTTCAAAGGCATTGTTCAGCTTTTACTTAAAAAAATAGACCGTACATATCCCAGATGATTTACTCTATACATTAGTCATTAATTTTTATAATATGAAGAAATAATTACGTATTCGTAAATGTGACACCAATCACGGAGACGTCCTGGACTGTATGCTTTGATCTCAACGAAATACAGAAGTAAAGTTAACAGGAAGTTTTCGACATTTTCAGATGTTCATAACGTTGAATGATTTATGTTCCATAATACAATCGCAGCCCACTTACATTAAATTAAGATTAATAAACGCATAAATTCGTGCACTTCAATTCAAACCTTAAAGTTTTGTTTTTTTTTCGTTTTCATATGAGAGTGTAAGCCACAATGTAAACTAAATTGGAATATTCGAAGAAAATTGACTAAATACCTACAGTATGTTTGTTATTAAAATTAGTTACATTATTTTGCTTCAAAGTTCTTTCTCTCTCTGATGGGTTTTATCGAATTGTAACCGTGTGTAACCCTGATTGCACGGCAATATGCAAGTTACTTTCTCTTCCGACTGGCATCCTATGAAACGAATTAATTAGATACGGATCACCTGCAACTGAGATCTCAATATCTCAGTTTATAAAGCAGAAGACTTGTAATCGTTAAATTCCGGTTTCGAAAACCGTGATAAATCTTTTGCACCTTTGTTTGTTACTACTCACAGTAAGTTTTTGATATTAGTTCATTGCTCACATTAAATGTTGTCATAGATGTCCCTCTCCCTGTGTTTTTCTAATGCTGTCAATAAGTGGCTTGATATCAATCTTCTTTACGTGAGGCCCTAAGTTATTGAACCCGCTTTCTCCCATTTTAATTTCAGATATCATCAAGCACATCGACTTCATGATAATGTTTTCGTCTTTGTTCATGCTATCCATTCTCGTGGTACAAGGTAACGTACTTATAATACTGTTAATAGGAATACAAAAACAGTACATTGCAGGAGAAACACATTCATGGGATTCTGTGGTGCTAGGATGAAGGAGTTACGGAATGTTGAACTATGTCTACTCTTTATAGGGCAATTGCATACATCAGAAAAATCCACAAAATAGTGTTTAGCCATTAGTTTATAAAGGAAGGGCATATCATAAGTTTAGCTGATATATGTTATAATGTAAGAAAAAGAAATGTATGATTGATAGTAATTTTTCTTCATAGTCATTCTGGTTTCAAGACGTTCACCTGGTAGAGTATGCGTAGTCTCTGCAACGATCCTTTGGTGTTAAAGTGATTATGACGGTACAGTCAGTTACTGTTGATCCATTGGTTGATCAATTATAATAACTCTTATAAATCAGTATCTTGCAGATTCTAAGTAACCAATAAAATAAGTTCTGACATCTTCATGAAAACAACAGAGCACGATTCAATGACTTTCAATACCATTTCCATTGGAAACATTTTAGTACATTTTAATGGTATTATTTCAGTTCATAAAGTCACATTTATAGCTGTTGAGCTTTCTGATTCATGTGATGAACTGAACCAACATGGTAGACTAATTATAGTTTAGTTATTTAATTGATGAACTTCTGGTGATAAAAAAGTCATTTAATACACATTAACATAATTCTATAAATAAATCATGAACCTTTAGCGCTGCTATTTAATGGTCTACAAAATATCAAAATTACTTTTGTAATATTTCATTGGAATTCATTATAGCGGACTTATCACATATTAACACGTCTTAAGTGACGGTAATCTCTCCCCTTAAGAAATTAGTTTTATCGAGGACTGTAGCAAACGCATCCACGAAAAAGTCCTCGAAAAAGGAAGACAAAATCTATTTAGGGAAATATTTACAAAAATATTGGAAAATGTGATAGATTTTCACGTAAATATTTCAACAATATTTTAGATTTTGTTGTTGTTGTATTACTTACAGGTTTTTGCCAAACATGTCTTTTGATTCAATATGTCGAAAGAATGGAAACCAAAACCATATACTGTGACGTTGGCGGTAACGTCGAGGGATATTATTGGTACCAGGGATCAATATCACTGACTGAACCAATCCTCAGATTAGAGAATGGTGTAAAGAGTGGAGAAAAGTATGACGATGACCATTATGACATTACTTCTGAAGGTAATATGAAAATTATCAATGCTAGGCTGGATCACGAGGCCTCTTACACATATGCTGTCATCTTTGAAAATGGAACCGTGTGGAGACGGTCTATTTCAGTCTTGATAATAGGTGAGAACTTTACCAATTATGATGCTTGGTGTTTGCATTGTCATGTTACTTTTCTGTCTTTTTCTTGTCTGTTCCTTTTAAGATTCATTCTTGAAATCTGCATTTTTCATATCTTAAAATATTCCGTCAGAATGTTCAGAGTTATAAATATGTGTGATCAGCTATTCTGTTTAATAATTTGTGATTTTTTTATTTGAGATTTTATGGGCGTAGACAAATTTGTAGCAATTTACATCACACACATTGTCCTACATCACTAAATTCATATTATCACTGCACTTAAAGGGAAAATTGGATGCAATTTTGGAAAATATTTTCAGTTAAATTTATATGCACTATCATTCAATGGCCCTAAGTTCACTGTTATTGTTACAATTAATTTTAAATTAAACTGCAATTTCGCAACCAACAATAATCCACGTTTATATGTTTTTATTCTCTTAAAGTCACGCCGACACCTCCGTGTCCTCTCGTCCAGTCTTGTTCTAACTGCGATGAATGCATCATTAGAGTTAAATCCAACAATCCTACTAGTTTAACTTGTTACATAGAACAGGTACGCCCGAATGTTACTTTGTATTGGAGTGTCGAAGGACATAATACTACATTCACCGAGGGGACATCATTTGAGATCAAGAATAATATAACGGATGCCTGGAATATTTCCACTACTATTCTCTTCGAATTGGAATGTGCAGAAGATGCTATATTTCGCTGTTCTGTTTATTACAATCGAGAGATACTGACAATAGGAAATAAGACAGTTAACATTCGATCAGGTAAGTCTTGCAAACGATGAGCATCCATTGTGCTCAGTAAAAAAATGATTGTATACATGTAATGTAACTGATTTTCAAATTACATTCAAGATGTAAACTAGGAAATAAGATATGGTAAGTTAATCACAGTTAGAACAAAATAACTGATATTTGTTCTTTAGTGATAAACGCTATTTCTTTATTTGCAGCTACATAATTGTATCGAAGCCCAATTGTATATGGTAAAAGACGCAACACGATTAAATTACAACGACCTGTTTTTCCCATTGTCATAATTCATATATAATGTAGGAAGAAATATATATGTAGTATTCGATTATATAAGTGATGTGTTGATCATTTTACCTCATTAGATAAGAAACCGTGGAGGTTTATTGGAAAACATGGAGCTTATGGTATCACAAAATAATAGTCAATTAACTTCAAGATATTCGGACAATGTCAACATCAACAAAGGAGTGAACCTAACATTCCATCTTTGTGACGTATATCTTTTCAGAAGAATGCAATGAAGACAACACGAAACAGACGAGCTCTCCAACGCAAGTAATTGTTACGTGTGTTTTGGCTGTATTGGGGATATTTCTTTTTGTTTTAGCTACATTTTATTATAAGCTACATCGGCGGCACGGTGGACGGCAAGGTAATGTATTGGGTAAAGTTTGTAAATTACTTAACTTTACTAAGTCGTAATTAGAAGACTGAGTTTTCACTTCTGCTTCCTAAGTAAATCTTATTCACCGATTTAAGGGAAGAGCCAGTTCTAAAGTTAAAACCAAGTATATAATATGTCACATCGACAACGGAATACCTTTTATAACACATCATCTTGAAAATCAGTGTAGTACTTTTTGATTTCATGATCTCATATTTAAACAACTTGATAATTCAACCCACCATATGTGTTTTAAGTGTAGCCAACTGTGATGATCTAGCAATTCCATTTTTAACTACTTTCTTCAATATATCATGTTGGTGTAACTTGACCACTTTAATATAATAAAGAATATAAACCATGGGCGAAACTACTATCGTTGTTACGGGAGTGGGAGGGTGTAAAATGGTTTGTTGATAACTTCTTCCTTGTAGTGCTACTGCTACCAGGGATTCGGATTCTGGACCACAGAGGGGCTATCAAATATATTTAAGTGAACTTTGTTAGCTTTACTGAGTCTCAATCAAAAAAATGGAGTAACTTCAAAGTCAAAATGTCAAAATGTCGTGACCAGGTCCCCCACCTTTTCTTAGAGTACATTCCGTAGAACTGTAAATACTCTCTCTGACATTCACTTCGACATTCGAGAATTACGCTTGCTACGACTGACAACTAACTCCCATAAACGCTGGGTCTCTCCCCACACATACCCCTCCGATATCACCATACGGGATATGAAATACATTCCACTAGCCGATACTCATAGCTAGTACAGAAACAACTGGTGCCACCTATTACATTTGTTACCGTGTTACGAACACAAATAGTAATTACTGATGCACGGTTGTGCGACATGAACATTAGTAACATGTGTTATATGTTGCACCAGTAGTTACTGTGTTAGCCTTGTGTTTGAAGTAAAGGAGGTACGGTACAGCTTGATTCCAGTTCAAAACTCTCTGTAAATTACGCCAATTCGTCATGCCGAGAAAAAAAGGCCATATTGGGGCATATCCGTAGGCCTACTTATAGCATGAAACGACTAGATTCGACTCATTTTAGAATCGGTTAAAGAACTCGCACTCAATGGTTGGTAGGCCTACAGCAACTACTGTTCAGGATCCACAACCGTGCATCAATTATTGCAGACATGTGTAACATGTGTTACAGGACATGAACAGTAATTACAGTATGAGCCATGACTGTCGGGTGATTCCACAGTGTAAAAGAGTAATTTAACTTTCTGACATGTATTTATGTGCTAAGCAATTTTCAACATAGGACAAAAACTATCTGGAAATGCTGCAAATTATCTGCGCATCGCCGCACCCCTTGTACTTCCAGCTAAAAACAGTGTACACAATAGGGAAAAATTCCTTTACGTATACAGGTGATATTATAAAACAAATTACCACTTCTCAAATGCCATTCTAAGTAACTGCATGTCTGTCTCATAATCGATCTGCTCCATACCCCTTTGGTATATCGTGTCAAGTTACAAGTAGCTTCGTCTGCCGAATTTACAAAAATCAACGCACTTATCGGATTGTAATTGATTACATGGCCACATATGTTACTGTACTACCTAAAATCTTAAAAATGACCACCAGAGAGCAGCGTAACTAGGCCAATGCAGCCGGTACCTGGTAACAGGTTACGCTTAAAGCATCCGTCCAATAAAACCGGCCTTCACAAAAACAAAAGAAAAATGAACAGATTAGCTCTCCTAAGACTCACCATAATGTAAATTTAAAACACTGTCCTAACAAAGAAAGCCCGAGGGAGCCATATCCGGACGGCTGCAGGTACCAAACATTAAAAAGAAACATGGAATCTGCTCGATAGGCTTAATTATATTGCTGCCCTTCTTAGTACATCACTTACCCATGCCCACGAAAAAACACGGTGTCAATGTGGACGGTTAACCGGTTAACTAGTTTATGTTTGGACAGTTAATTGGTTATTGAAAATGGAATTGCGCTTGTCGCCTCTTGAATTTTTGGGAATGCCCATGCCAGAATATAACTGAACGTTTAATTAAATTGTAAAAGGGCTCGAATCAAATAGTTCATGTTCTTTCAAAATGCCTGTTGTACCTGAATGCGAATTTCAAATAACATTTTGTATGGTAATTTTGTGGGTGAATATAAATCAGCGGCATACATGCAAGAGATCTGGCCTCCTTTTAATTATCAAACATTGAAATAATGAATGATACTTAGTCTGTTTGTGTTGCCTGAGTTTGAGGGAGACATTTGGTGAAAATACATTACAAAGTCCTTTAAAAAATGTTGATATTCTTTTCGATAGGAACGTTGTTGGAAGAAGTAAAGCAGACGAATGTGCTGGAAGAATTAAAACAAGTCTCATTCAGTGACAGCTGGTGTGGTGATTGTCAGTTGACGATAACATACGAAGACAACAGAACATCCCGTGTTAATAATACATATGAGCTGCTTGAGGCATTATCCAAGGGCGACCAGAGTAACCGAGTATTATTTGTTGGCGAGCCTGGTATTGGCAAATCACATTTATTTCGTGACATATCAAGAAAGTGGAGAAAAGGAGAAATTCTTAAAGATGTTATTTTGATCTACCTTCAGCTTAAGTATCTTTCCAAAGACGCTTGTATACTGGATGAACTCATGAAATTGTTGCACCGCGAAAACTCTGTTGAAGAAGCGAATAGTTTAATTTTGGAATTAGAAAGGAAAGATAGCATTGTAATGTTAGATGGCATTAGCAATTGGTCAAGACTTCATAATAACTATAATAATATATCGAATGTAGTCAGTAAGAAGAGACTAACTGTGGAGCATATCTTGAAGGGTTATATCGGTAATTTTAGAAATATGAAATTTTGGGTGACCTCTTGTAACATTGACAATGCCCTGAACGTTATGAACAAACCTTACACAAGAGTAGACGTTATAGGATTTACCGAAATCCAAAGAACTGCGTTTTTTGAAAAATTTTGGCAAGAAAATGAAGATAAAAAACTTGAGGAAAACATGGAAGAGTGCAGAAAGT
>JAAAKB020262314.1:0-10023 GCA_010014835.2 Apostichopus leukothele
CAATGGGTACTATTGATGGACCAAAACTTACCCTTGTCACACTGCTCCTCTCCTCTCTGTATTGGTTAGCGTTTGGTGCATTAGGATTACGTAGGAAGATCTTATTTGGAAGAGGTTTGCGGATCTGTTTGGCATTTTTCAGTTGCGATAATTTTGTCTTTGCCTCCGCCTGCAGGAATGTTTCTTTGCTAGGAAAACATCAAAAAGAACAGCTGACTTTTTTCTTTTGTTTCAGAAAGCAGGAATAAAGAGCAGAGGGTGGATTTAAAACTGAGGAATGATGAGAGGTAACCATTTGCAGCAAGATTGAGATGTTATTGTTCACCAGTACAAAGAAATCAAGCCAGGAAATTTCTGTGATAAAAGCTTTAACATTGTCTGTACATGATGGTATAAAGTAGCTAAGGACAGCCTTTATAACATAAATGTGTTTTCAAACCTTGTGCATTTGCTTTACAGTTCCATTCAATGTTAAAGACTCACTTAATTGTAAATCCTTATGTTTAAATTTTTTTCTGTAGCGATTAGAGGCTTTTGCATTTTGCGCTTAATAAATTCCTATTATTATTATTATTTTGAAGTGAATGTGCTATAATGAAGTATTCAATGTTACTGATACAGATATGGCTTTTCTGGTTTACAGAAGATGTTCCTTACCACATTATCAGGCACACATCTCTCAAGGGTTGTGAAAGGGGGGGGGGAACAGGCAAATAATGTGGGAGGGGCTTATTCCTCAATGAATATGCATGATTTCCTTACCTGTACATGAAGTGGTTTGATTGCAACCTTTCCCATTTGTTTGACTGTCCGTCACTGCCGCCATTGAAGATCAGAATTGGAACCTTCTTAGCTGTAGAAGATATCGTCATGACGACAAATATATTTACATCTTGATGAAAGCAGTCCGCAATAGCAATTGTTGAACCACAGAGAGATGATTTTCTTAGATAAGGTTTTCCATTTTATGAATGTACCTGGCAACTGTATGCAAAGTGAGTGCCATCATCATGGTAAAAACATTGAAAGTGTACAGGTCAATTATTTACAAAACGATTATATATATTCTTAGCAAAAAATTGCATTTTAATTAAGCCTTGAGTTCAGAATACAATGTAAGCTAAACAAATCCTGGCAACCTGCCAACTGTATCACATTTTAACCAATCTGTAAACATAATTATAAAATGAAAGTAAAGCTTTGTGTGAACATCTATCATCTACCATGATGACATCATAGATCACCCACTGTGATCCACTTTCCGTAATAATGAAGGGCTTACCAAGTCACATTCCAGCAACCATTTCTAGAGTTATGATAAACTAAGATACTGAGATGGGGTTTTCATCTAAAGATATTGAATATATAATATCTGTCTTTCCTGTAAACTGTATCACAATTATATTTCACTAGAATAAGGCAGTGTGTGTGTTGGTACTCACTGTATGTTAAGGATTCCACAGCATGTTTGCACTTCAGCGATGTAATACAACCAAATGGATTGTACCTCCAAACAAAGACATTTCTCCTGTTAGTACTGGCTACAGTAGACGTAACAAAACCATGAAAAAGAAACAAAATCAATTATTCTCTATGTCAGAGTGGAAAGAAACCATGAAATTACTATGAAAATTTTTTTTTAAGAAGGAGACACAAATATACATAATTGGTTATTTGAAAGATTTGTCAATTTATTAGAAAACTGCTTATTGATCGATTAATTAATGTTCCTCATTAATGGCATGGAAGACTAGCGCACAAAGAAACGTCTCATGCCGGTAATCTGACCTAGTTTCAAATGAGGTGTAACAGAAGTGTTTTAGACACCACCATCGATCCCAGAAAATACACACACAGCTTGCTACTGTCGGTAATTAGACATTAGTGTACAGTCAATACATGCAGCTATGGTCAATACCCACAGCACAGTGTACAAACAATACAGCGATTGACATCTCAGGTCTAGATAAAATATAACAAGGTATCACGTTTTCGTTACTGTCTGCATTTTGTAGCGACAAGCAGAAAACTTCACTTACAAGCAACGGAAAGTTAACTTTTTCAGAGGGCGGCACACGAATTGGGGCGAGTCTTCAATGCCTTTAAAGTAACAAGGAGAAGGCACATACCAATGACAGTTCCCAACTCTGGGATATATTTCATACACTGTAGCTGGTATTTCTGATTTTCTTCTGATACAAAAGTACCTATAAAATCTGAAACCTGGTGAAAAAGAGAAAAAACATCTCAGTAAATCCAAAAATTGCAGTTTTTATATTATTACAAAAATTTGGATGTAGAACTATTACATCATATCACACAATTGATGAAAAAGTTGCTGGTGATTTTTTAATAGTTATTCATGTTGTTTAGGGTTTAAAAGCCTAACATTTCTGTGCAAATAAAAAAAATCACTTCCATGAGAAGGTATTAGAATTAGAAAATATTTCCTTGTTGGGAAACTAAACACAGACAAAGCTGAAACCACAATATATACCTTTCCAAATTAATTGAATAAGTTATAGTGTGTTGTATTTCCACAATACAAAAATCATACTCAAGAAGATGGGAGTTAACTTGGAGACTTTCAGGAATTCTTTAAAGAACATGAGACACATTCTTACGTTTTCTCCAGATTTGGGGTCGTAGACGGTGGCCACCGGTGACCCACTCGCAACCCACACAGTCTTGATGTCCGGAACGTAGACAATATCCGAGATGGTTGCCAGGAATCCGTCCAGTCTGTGGGTCAGTTTACCGTCTACTGACCATATCTTGACCACTTTGTCAAATGACCCGGTGATGAGCCTATATGAAGAAATTAATCATAAATATCAAAAACCATATTAACCTGTTAGATTATAACAAAATTTAGGTCAGCATAATCTGAAAGGACATCAGAACAGGAAGGTTCTGTTTCCATCGAGAAACAGAACTGTTTCTTATAAACTCATAGATGAAAAAATTTACTGCTTTGTCACTTGAGATAAAACACCTTATGTTTATCCCACATACCAAATTGTTTATCTTCATCAGATGCCAATTGGACTTGGTAAGCATCTTACATAATCATATCGATATTCATAAGTTAAGTGATTACTCAATGCTGATTGGTCTCCTAGCTGACTCTTGTAGCTTTGAGATATGAGAATTTGAACACTTGGTGAATGGAATAGAGAAGAGATCCCCTAGAGCATATATGATCTGAAGCTTCAATAACTACCAACTGATGTGATGAGCACATACTCACCACATATTGTGTGATAAGCACATACTCACCACATATTGTGTGATAAAGCACATACTCACCACGTATTGTGTGATAAAGCACATACTCACCACGTATTGTGTGAAAAGCACATACTCACCACGTATTGTGTGATAAAGCACATACTCACCACATATTGTGTGATAAAGCACATACTCACCACATATTGTGTGATAAAGCACATACTCACCACGTATTGTGATAAGGCACATACTCACCACGTTTTGTGTGATAAAGCACATACTCACCACGTATCGTGTGATAAAGCACATACTCACCACGTATCGTGTGATAAAGCACATACTCACCACGTATTGTGTGATAAGCACATACTCACCACGTATTGTGTGATAAAGCACAAGATACTCACCACGTATTGTTATCTGTATCTCGGACTAGACTCAGGCAACATATTCCTGCCTCGTGGGCCTTAGGATTGCTGAAATAGAAAATCGAGGTAAACCCCCCAAAAAACATGTTTAGTCATTCTACCCAGTTGCTCCAGGATGGAAAGATTTCTTCTTGTCCTTGTAATACAGATGGGTGCCGACATTTGATTGGATAGTTCTGTTAATAGAGCACAAGACTGATGTTAATTGATGTAGCTGGTTCTAATCCTGTTTTAGCAGACAAAATTCCGCTCTCAAACACAATTTTTGCCTGTCATTTCCTCATTACAAGACTTCTTCTATAACTTCTTATCAATTTAGGCTCTGTATTTTACAATACACTGGCCTATCAGATAATGAAGGCAGTGCTGACAACAGAATGAAAAGACAGTTTGTCAAAAAGATTACAAAATTCCTTTTTTCTTTAAAGAGAGTCAGCCCTATGCATATAAAATTCCAAACTTGATCAAAAGTGAAAGAAGCCCTCTCTTTACTCTGAGAGATTGATTGACTTACCAAAATACCTTACTGATACCTCTGTGTCCTGGATATGAGGATGAGTCATATATTATTAGCCTCTGGTCATAACTGTGAGCAAAACATAGACAGGAATATTTAAACCATGGCTCGACAAAGACAATGGCATCCATTACAAGGATGATTCATATATTACATGCCTTAGGTCATAACTGGGAGCAAAACAGGAATATTTAAACAATGGATGGACAAAAACGATGGCAAACATGGCTTCTACCATTGCTGTCATTCATTTTCCCCCAACAATATGCCACGGTTTCCTATGCTGTATGCTAAATCAAAAGATATTGTAATGCAGAATATCAAAGCTGAAAGTAAAATAGAAACTTACCAATTATAGATTGAGAGTACAGAAAAAGGACTCCTTTTCGTCTCACAGGTCAATAAAATGAGTTAAATAAATTGTTAAAGGCGACACTTCTGGTTTGATTCTGCTTCAAAAAGATCCTACTTGATTACATAATCTCTTTTATTACATAATAATTTATTTCATGTGCTTTTAATATTACATTTAGCTGTACTACAACAAAATTGTTTGTTCTACGTAATCATTCCATTACGTAGTCGCTTCATTACATAATCATTCTGCTACGATCCCGTTATTACAGATGGTTCTGTTACATAATTGCTTTATTACAGAACCATTTAATACATAATTGTTTATTTTTACACAATTTGCTTTATGACATTAAACCATTCTGTTACATAACTGGTTTATTAGGGTTTTAGGTATGATCAAGAGGAACTTCAGTTTTCTGAAAGAGGACATAGTAGTTAGGCTTTATAAGCAGTTGGTTAGGCCTCATCTGGAGTATGCTGTGCAGGCTTGGAACCCATATTTTGTACAATACAAAAGAGACATCTGAGAGCTGTAATGAACATTAAATGATGACTGAAGAAAAAATTTGTTGATATGCAGAAGAAGATTGAAAGCAAATTATCAGTCCAGGTTGTATTTGGACACCCCATTTCATTTTTGAGCAATGACCCTTTAAACAGTTAAAGTTCTTCAGTTAAAGTGACTGGATTTTGTTGTCTAATACACAGAGCAGTAGATCAATTCCTCAGATGCAACACAAAACTCAATGAGAAAACAAAAGTCTTTTTTGGTCGCTAATGGTATGTTTATAATGTGTTACAATTTTGTTAAGGACAAATATATAGTTGAATATCATTCAATGTTGCTCTATTGTTTATATGAAGTTTAAAGAACATGTTTCGGCTGAGCTATTAGACCCTTACAAGCAATTAATGGATTAATTAGGGCTCAATCAACAGTCTGCCCTGGTACCGGGGTATAATGCAAGCAATGCACAAAGCTGTAGGCCGCGTGCATCCAGCAAAAGCGTTATAGTCCTCCCGGTGAGTGTTATATCCTGCGATTAACACCCGGTCGACCAGTGGTTCCCAAACTTTTCAAGGCGTGGACCCCATTTCATGTAGCGCCATCCGAGCGCGACCCCAAGTTTGTGTCTCCGGAATAATGAAGTTGTGCAGGCATTCACTTACCGTTGTGTTCTTCTCTCAGTGTGACGGGTGGGCCTGTTTCTCTGCAACCAGTTTCCCGATACGCGGCTCTGTCGTTGACAAGGCAACAATCATGTCCGATTCTATTGACAGTCGATTCCTGGACTTCGTTTTCATGGCAACCATTGTTGAGAATGACTGCTCGCAGATGTACGAAGTGGGGTACGGCATGAGAAGCCACACTGCCTTTTGTGACACATTAGGGTAGGTTTTGAGCATCCTGCACCAAAACTCTTGTAGGGAGAAAGACTGATACACGGTTTTCGCTTCAGAGTCTTGCTTCATTCTGACGAGCTCCTCTTCGATGATATCATCCTCAGCCACTGCGTCTAGCGGGGCAGTGAATGGATCTCGTGCCACAGCAAACGAGGGAACATCGAGTTCTGGGAAGTATTTGTCGAATTGGCTGATCAAAGACTGGATATGCTGAGCAATGTCAACAGAAAGAGTCTCAACTTCGATGCCTTCAGATTCTTCGATGTGAGCGGATAGGCGAGGAAACAATACAAAGCGGCGGTTATCCACTTTGCTTTTCAGCAAAGCTAGTGTTGCGAGAAATCCTTTGATGTTATCATTAGCGATCATCAGGTTTGTGTCTTTGCCCTGCAGCGTGCGATTCAGCACATTCATCCTTTCAAAAATGTCACTCAAGTAGCACAATTTAGCTAGCCAGTTACTCGACTCCAGCAATGACCCCCATTCCTCTTTCTGCTGCATACGCAAGAACTCCTTCAACTCCTCACGCAACTCGTAAACACGCAGGATAACATTCCCACGAGAAAGCCAACGTACTTGAGTGTAGAACAGCAAGTTCATGTGATCAGCGTCCATTTCCTGGCAGAAAAGTCGGAACAACCTTGTGTTCAGTGCACTCGATTTGATGTGATTGACAATTTGTATCACCTGTGATAGTACGTCCATGAAGCTTTCGGGCAGTGTGCGAGTAGCCAACGCTTCCCGGTGGATCATGCAGTGGATCGTTACCGCATTAGGGGCGACTTGTTGCAATTTGGCTTTGAATCCGGATTTTTTTCCAAGCATTACAGGAGCTCCATCTGTAGTTGACCCAATTAGCTTGTTGAAGTCCAGACCATTTTCATGATAAAATGTTTCAATTAGTTTGAAAATGTCATCTCCTTTGGTTGTTGTTTCCAATGACTTGCACAGCAGAGGTTCATCAAAAAAATAATCATCTTTGATGAACCTGGCCCAAACCATCAACTGTGGGCAGGATGAAATATCAGTGGATTCATCCAACTGTATGACATGCCAAGGTGACTGTTTGATAGCAGCAATATTCTGCGCGGTAATGTCCTGACTCATGTCACAAATTCTCCTATGAACAGTGTTATTCGAAAGAGGTATAGTTCCGAGTTTGTTAACCATGTCTTCTCCGATCATGAGAGAAACCATATCCTTCGCACATGGCATTATCAGCTCTTCTCCGATAGTGTGTGGCTTCTTAGCTTTCGCAATGCGCAGCGAAACGCGATAGGAAGCCTCCACTGCACGTTCATTGGTCTGACTACACTTGCCTTGTTTATCCAACCGGCTGTTTCTCAAGGTGGTTAACTTCCGTTCGAAAAATGCACGGTCGCGGTCAGCGTATGCGGTATGTTTCGAAGTCAAATGACGTCGCAACTTGTTAGGCTTCATCGATTCACTCGAAAGTACATCATAACAAATAAGACACTGAGGCTTCTGAACTCCACGATCCGTCACATAATAGAATCCAAGTTCAAGGAATTTGTCCATATACTGTCGTTCGCGTGATGCCCCTGCCATCTTCCTTAACAAATTGTCGAACTATAATTTCCAACTGAAAACGATCCCGTTCTGAACATCGAACAATGTTGTTGTACGCTACTGGCTACAGTGCTACACGCGCGCTACACCGCTATATTGTTCGACCCACATGTACCTGTAGTACAGTACTGTAGTTGTATGTGAAAACAATATAGTGAATAATATACAGAAGCAGGGTGGCCAGCGACAATTGAGCAAAAAACGCCAGATTCACTCAGGAAAATTGCTAGAACGGCCGCTAATAAAACCCTAAATATGAGTTTTCAGGGTGAATTTTGTAGGATTTTGACTGCGAACGTTCAAATTCGGGTAAATTTTGGGTACCCTCAGATTTTTTTTTATATTTTGAAACAAACCTGCGACCCCACAAGAATTGCTTCGCGACCCCAGTTGGGGTCGCGACCCCAGGTTTGGGAAACCATGCGGTAGACCATTAATTATAATCCTGTTCATTCATACATAGTTTTATCTCAGAATGCTACAATTTTAAAACACAACCTTTAAAGGGAAAATAATCGACAAATGTCTCGAAAAACCCTACCCATAGTTCTTTACTTGTATCATAGTTAATAGTCTGAAACAATGTAAATGCGCCAATAAAAATAAAAACAAGAATGACAGTAGTAGGCTATGTATGTAGTGTGGCACATTGAAGACAGAAGGACCTGTCACAAAGCCTTCTACACCTGCAGTTGTCATAGTAACATGAACCGATGCATTCATGTCACATGCATTTTTGTGATTACATTTGCTGCTGCATTCCCGATCATTGTGGTTGTCATTGCTGTAACGGTATAGGCCTAGGCCGAGATCATGTTAAGCATGTGTTGATATTGACAATGTTCTGACATTGGCTAGTCGGTTGTGTTGTATGGGTTGCACTCATTACATTTGAACATATGCCTCTCTTTGCTGATCAAAGCCTCCAGTAATGTTTGGCTTATTTTTGCTTCGATGGCCACTTCACACCATAATAACATTAACACTGGTTTCGATGCCAGCCATTGCTAAAATAGTTTATCGTTGGCGTTCGTACCCTATGGTTAGTATTCTTCAGACTGAAAGTTTGCTTTCTCAGAATATTCATACAGCTCACACTATGTAAGAGTGTTAGCTCAGTGGTTAACGCCGGTGCCTTTCAATCATAAGGTCCCCAGTTCGAGTCACTCCCAAGAGTTGTTGACAATTGACAATTCATAATCATGGACGTTAAAGATGAATGTAAGAGACTGACTTCGGTCAGCTTGCGGCTTTGATAAGCCAACGAGGCTTCTTCGTGAGTTCCTGCTTGCAGGAGGATCTAAAATACATACATACATACACCCACACACGCATACATACATACACTAGGAGTATAAAACATTTCATACTTTGAATAGATTCAAGGCTTGTCATTTATATATCTGTCTGGGATTTTACTTCCTGTTCTGTACAGCTAGATACATATTACTTCCTCCCCATGTACATGTACAGTAGAACTCTTCCCATGTAATATTGTCATAGCTAGCTTCCTCTATGGAGTTACACATAATGTACATCCAATGTGCCATATATCCTATGGCCTTTGGGGGGGGGGGTAGAACAAAATGGCAATTCAAGCCTAAGCTTCCAGCCAGCATTCAAGAGTGCATTTATGGACCATCCTTCAAGCTCAACCGAATCTTCAAAAAATGTCGGCCAATTTTGCCCGATTATCAATCCCCAATATTGTTCCCAAAGCTCGTCTGTAAAAAGGCATACTATACATGAAAAAGTTCAAATTTACTCCCTCCAGCGACAACATGCAGAATTTAGATTTCCACTTGCTAACTTACTTGGCTAACAAATGGCGCCGTATCATCTGGTTTCCTTCCAGTCAATCCTCAAACTTGACCCTTACCATTTTATCTTGTTTTATTTTCCAAAAAACAGTTACTTGAGTCTACTGATCTTAATGCACTATATCTTTCTTTCCCCAAGCACAGATAGAATTCATCGTACCCTAGCTGCACCACCAAACCCATACACGTCTGCTTGAAGTACAATCCATCACTATTTTAAAGGACTTATGTCTTTGTTAATTCCTTGCTACATGAGAGGAAGAATTAAAAGTTTGCTCATAATGCAATCATATCAATCATCCTCCACATGAAAGCCGAGAGTTAAGTACGATCGAGACTTACGGAGATGATTTAATATTGATACAACCCCCTTACTACTTCATAAATACATATCTCATGCTTGACTGAGAGAACTGAAAGAAACAGAACACCATATGCATGTAGTTCTCTACACCCTGTGCAGGAAACAAACATTCCTTCTTCACTCTTCTTAAGTTTGTCTCGATCTGAAAGTCACTGCTTCTTGGAACTTTCAAGTCTTGAAATTATTCATTTACAATATTTTGCAACTCAGCTACTCATGAAGTGGTGACACGACAGGGGCAGATTTCATAAAGGAGTGGAAGTACGGTACTGCAGGGGTCATGGAAATGAACTCCCCATTTAGGTGATGGGG